>RJWM01010366.1:0-63618 GCA_004363535.1 Dasyprocta punctata
TCTGCTCTATCCAAGTGGTCTATAGAATATTAGAATATTATCTGTTTGAAACTAAAATGGAAAGCTGTGTCTTGGAATCTATTTTAAGTGAGTTATGAGCTTCTGAAATATAAATTGTCCAAAATATCAATGGAAATATGGTAGTTACATAACCACTTCTCAACTTCCTGCTTGCCTCAAAGTGAATTGAAATGCTAACCTGGAAGTTAATAAGCACTGGACATTGTTTTGTTTTGTTTTTTTCAAAGAATCTACAGAAACTTAATAGAACAGACAAGCAGGTTTAGCAAGGTCATGGTACAAGGTCACAAAGCCATATACAGAAATCTAGTGTTGGCTTATATACAAGCAATGAACAATTCAAAAGTAAAATTGTAAAGGCACAAGTTACAGCATCACAAAAAAGCTTAAAGTAACGTTACTGTATAAATCTACCAAAATACATTCATTATCTGTATCCTAAAAACTATAGAAACTGATCAAAAGTATTCAAATACAACCTAAGTAAGTGAAGATAGACTATGTATGTGAATTGAACAAATATTAAAAGATTTATTGTCCCTAAACTTATCTATAGATTCACCTCAATATCTATCAAAATCTCAGTGAATTCTTTTTTTAACTATCTTAACTATTTTATATACATATACATAAACATGTACATAGTTTTTCTTTCAGTTTGTCACACAAGTGCAACAATATGATGCTTACATACATGTGACTTATTTCACTGATAAGTATGTTCTCAAGGTGCATCCATTTAAATATGAAAGTGTCCAGTTTATCATTCTTTATAGCTGAGTAGAATTCCATTATATAGAAACACCACATCTGTTTTGTCCATTCCTCAGTCAATGGGCATTTAGGTTGTTTCCAAGATCTGGCTATTATGAACAGTGCTGATAAGCACTGGACATTGTTGTTGTCACATCCTAAAAAAAAAATTGATAGATGGTTTTCTAAACCACTGAAACAAACATATGATTCCTATGGAGCATCTGAAAGCTCTTTAATTTAAAAATCTATACAGGGAACTAAAGAAGGAACCATTTTATGACAGATAACACCTCTGCTTATGCATTTTCCAATTGTAGAAAATGATCTACAATACCCAAATCTAACAGAAAAGGGACTGTTAATGTATTCTGATGCTGTATTAGTCTCAATATTTGATTAATCTTTTAAGTTGCATTAATCCTGATTCAACATTTTTGTAACATGTAGGCCAAAAAATAAAAAGCCCAAATTTAGGTGTAAGATCTACAATGCATTCAGGCATAGGAACAAGAGTACATAAACTGAGTCACCAATGGGTTCTTGACTAGAAATTAGAATGTGCAGCAGGCAAAGGCCATGCACTTAGTGCATGCTACATTCTCTTGGAGACAAAATCAAACTAGAAACACA
This sequence comes from Dasyprocta punctata, assembly GCA_004363535.1. Taxonomy (NCBI): domain Eukaryota; kingdom Metazoa; phylum Chordata; class Mammalia; order Rodentia; family Dasyproctidae; genus Dasyprocta; species Dasyprocta punctata. The sequence goes on from RJWM01010366.1 coordinate 1,408, forward strand.
GAATATGATTGACATGCCATCCACATATTATTTGTTGGAAAGAATGTCAAACCCATAGGTATGAGCAGGGATTCACCTGATGTATGTTAAAGGATGACCACCCAGGTCACATTGTTACAACAAATACCTTTGCCTTGTGTGTTTTCTATGAGGAATATTCTTCTTCCATACCAAAATAGCACTCTTCCTTGTTTAACACAAGCCCTCCTTAATCTGCCTTGCATTTTCCCTTGTGGTTGAAAACTGACTACTAGACATTCCACCATCTTCAGCTCTATCCTATGAAGCAGGGAAGCATGAGTGGTGATAAATGGCAACTGCTGTGTGACACTGAGACCAGAGGGAATAATGTGGGGAGGCTGGCTCCAATCTGAACCTGTGCAATGCCAAAACCTGACTCACACCAGCACAGTGTTTCCTGTACGGGAACAGGAGCTCCTGTCTCAAGATAATGTGGGAATTAAAAATTTTAGACATTTTGAAATTTTGAATATTGCAATCAATTTCATTTAAAAAAGCATAAACAACACAAAACCTCTGGTCTCATCTCTCCAGAACAAAGAAATCTCATCAAGAGGTTGCATCTAAAAATTTTTTGCACATTGTGGGTTGTCTCTTCACTGTGATGGTGGTTTCTCTTGTTGTGCAAAAACTTTTTAATAATATGCTACCCCAGTGGTTGATTCTTTGTGGTAGTTCCTGTGCAATCAGGATTTTATTCATAAAATCTTTGCCTATACCAATGTTTTCAAGAGTTTTACCTATTCTTTCTTCCAGCAGATTTAACGTTTCTGATTGAATATTTAGATGTTTGATCCATTTCAAATTTAGTTTAGTGCATGGCGAAAGATATGGGTCCAATTCTAATTTTCAGTTTGTGAAGAGAGTTTTTCCAGCACCATTTGTAATAGAGGCTATCTTTCTTCCAGTGAATGTGTTTACTAAGTCACCTTTGTCAAACATAAAGTAACTTAGTAAGTCTGGAGTTGTTTCTGCACCTTTTAGTCTGTTTCATTAACCTTCAGGTTTGTTTTTTGTTCCAGTACCACACTGTCTTTTGTTTGTTTGTTTGTTTTTGTTTTTTGTTGTTGTTTTTTTTTTGTTTTGTTTTGTTTTTGTTTTTGTTTTTTGCGGCACCGGGGATTGAACTCACAACCTCGTGCCTGTCAGGGCAGGCGCTTAAGGCACTGAGCCAAACTCCCGGCCCTGGTTTTTTGAGGCAGGGTCGCACTATGTAGCTCAGGCTGGCCTTGCACTCGCGTTGTAACCACACTGTTTTTTATAACAGTAGCTTTATAGTATAATTTCAAGTCAGAGATTGCAGAGCCACCCGTCTTGTCTTTGTTACCCAGGATTGCCTTTGCTATTCTAGGTCTCTTCTGGTTCCAGATGAATTTTAGGTTTGTTTTCTCTAATACTGTGAAAAGTGCTATTAGAATTTTGATCTGAATTGCATTAAATCTGTATAACAATTTTGCGAGTATGGCCAGTTTCACTATGTTGGTTCTTCCTGCCCAAGAGAAATGACTGTCTTTCCATTTTCTGATACCCTCTTCAATTTCCATTTTTCAGAGTACTGTAGCTTTCAATGCAGAAGTCCTTTATATCCTTCATTAGACTGATTCCTAGGTATTTTATGTTTTTGGATGCTATTATGAAAGGAGTTGTTTCCCTAATTTCTCTCTCAGTGAATTTGTTATTCAACACCTGCATTCTTGAAACATGTCTTACTTACTTTTTCATTGGTGAGATGTAATGCCCAGCACTCAAATCTAAGCCAAAAGCTTTATTTTGGCTCACAGTTTGTTAAGGTTTCAGTCTATAGTCAGCTGACTGGAAGGCAGGGTACCAGGCAGAAGGGCATTGCAAAGGAGAAAGAGTTTATGTCAAGGCAGTGGGAAGCAAAGAGAGAGGGATCAAAGAAGGAGAAAGGGAGAGAGATCCTTCTCACCACATCTGCAGTGACCTCCCAACATCACATTTAGCTGTCGCATCAGTGGACTAACCTAGTGATGAGTATCACACCCCCATGATTCAGTCCCATCCTGAAACTCCCACCTATGAGCGTATGAGGCTTTCAGGGGAAATCTAGATATAAAGTGGAACAGAAAGCAAATAGCAAACGTTCATCTGTCCACAACAGAAAGTTTTTGATGATAACTCTGCAATCAAATATCATACCACAACTTTAAAACACAAACTATCTTTGCAATGCTAACAATCTCAAAAACAGAGTAAGTGGGAAAAAAGCAAGATATTCACAATATAGCATTTATATAACATTTGAAATCCAGTAAAACCATATTTTGCAGGTACATAAATATGCCACAAAAAGATTTCTAGCACTTACTGCTAAGGGATACAGTTCTGTAGACATCAGTGATATGGGTTATATATGTCTGAAAATATCTTCCTCCTACTCTCACACACAGCTAATATGACTGAGCGTTCATCATCTGTTGCTGGGTATCGTGGGTTGAATTACTTGCTCCAAAGAGATATGTTAAATCTTACTCCCCACTACCTTAGATAGTGATCCTATTTAGACAGAATCACTACAGATACTTAGTTAAGCTAAAGCAGGGTCATGCTGCAGGCTGCGTCCTTTAATCCATTACGGCCTGCTCCATAACTGGAAAAGAGACACTAGAGAAACATCATGTGCATATGTATAGGTGATGCAGCTGCAAGCCAGGAATTGCTGACCAATCTGCTGAAGTTAAAAAGAGGCAAGGAACCCTTCTCGCCTAAAGGTTTCTGAGGGAGCAACACCTTGACTTCAGACTGCCCACCTCTGGAATGCAGACAATCCATTTCCATTATTTTAAGTGACCCACTTCGTGAAACTTTGTGATTGCAGCCCTGGAAATCTAAAGCAAAGTCAGGACTCTGACCCAGGCCAAGTGACATGCTTTCAGGCAGTCAGGGTCCATTGGATGCAGGTGAGGGACTCCTCCATTCAGTCCAGAGTGACTGTTCTTTCTTTCTGTGCTGTGATTCAGCTGCTCAGCTGTGGCCTGGCTCAAGCCCCGCCTGTGTTCTCAGACATACACCAGGTCACACAGTGTCGATCCTCACTCATGGCTCTGTCTTTCTATATTCCTTTTAGAAAAGCATCTCCATTCCTGACCTGATGTATGAGATTTCTCCTTCTAGTTTTCATGGTAGTCTCTGTGTTTATCAAATAGCTTTATATATTGCTATCATTTATAAGTTTGGACTAGAAGAGAGGAAAATTTTGTTTATATTTGATCAGTGATATTAAACTGGATGCATGGCATAGTCTCCTTAGGCTCAGATTTATTTTTTGCTTATCATGATCCTGAGTCAAATTGCTTACTAAAGAGCTCATCGAACTTGTGAATTCTATAAATGAAGTGCCAAAGTGCTTAGGGGAATGAGCTATGCAGTGTACTCAAAGTATAGACTTGGAAAGGTCCCAGGAGCAGATGCCTTTGGATTCCATTTATTTGTCTGCATTTCTAGAAGCAGAGATACTGTTTGATATTATTGGAGAAACACAGGAAGAGAAAGAATCCTGGACTCTAGGCCTGGCCTAAATTATAACCAGTAAACATTTGATGAGGTCTACCAGTGCGTGAAGCTCTACGTTATGCAGTGTAAGGGTGGAGAGGACAGAGGATAACAATGAAGAGTCCACCCAAACTCAGCTCTACTTGAAAAGTCCTCCATACTGTGGACTATTCCTCTGGGCCCCACATTCTACCACTATCCCGCCAATGTGCTGCAGCCTTACGGCCCTATTTCATGCCCATACCCAGGTTCTTCCCACCTGAGGACCACAGATTGACAGAACCCTCTCCCTTATTCTCTTCAGCACCGACGTCACTTGTTGGAACATCACCTTGTTAGAATCACTCTGCTCAGCATCAGTTACTAACAAACACTTGTCCTGTTCAGTATTTTGTTGGTCTTTCTACGTTCCCTATCTGGTTTCATTTCCCTGGACATGGCTTTGAACAAGTCCATGATTTTAATTTAAACTCCGTTCCATTCCCACTTTCCTCTGGATGCTATCATTCCAACAATAAGAAAAAGAATATGCTATGAAGGGTACTTTTTTTCCCCATTTGAAAAACAGGTTATGGACTCGGAGCTTAATGACTACCTAATAATTTTTTCTGGATTCAATAAATAGAATCAACTTTGAAGTAAATGCCTCAGGAGTGTAGCTGAAAAATTTTATAATTGTATGTTATATGTACTTGGGCTACCCAGCTGGTCACTCGTGTAGCAAGACATACCCAAGAAGAATGCAGAAATTTGTATTTGAACACCCACAGAGCTATGCACCTGGACCCCAGAGAACCTGGCAGTGGTGGCTTCCAGACCCAATGGCTCCTATGTGATTATGTCAGTCATTCCTGGTCCAAGATGACTGGACCAGGGATAAAGGTAACTAAAACAAGGAGGGACAATGAGAGAGGGTCTCAACATTGCAGCCAATAAAACCTTCAGAAGGTTCTGCTTTCCGTGGTTGCCACCACTTGAGTTTTATTAATCTTGAAGTCTTACTTCTCTAAGGACACAATAATGGTTTTATTGGGCTGGAATTTGAGTCTGCTACCTGCCCGTCTCATGATTTAAACTATAGACAAAGGATTGAACAGAGCATTGGGTTTTCACACTCATTGGGTGATAATCCTAATTACCAAGTATAACTGTGTTGCTGGGACCAGGAACAACTTTGTTTATCATCTTTGTTTTCTAAAAGGGAAGACATGACTGGGTAGTGACTATGAATGTATTTTTATTTAGAAAAAGGGTCTAGTCAAGGTTCTTGAAGTAATATCATCTTCACTTTTTGGGGTGAGCAAAATTTGATGGGCAGTATCCTTACAAGAAGAGAATGAAACACAGACAGAAGAGGACAATCGCATGGAAGACCACCTGAAGAGGAGGCAGAGACTGGAGTGATAGGTAAACATCAAGGTGTTACGGCTTGTGTCTAAATGTCCCCTCAAAGACTCATGGGGTCACACGTGGAGCTTTTCAGAGGTAGCTGAGTCTAGAGTGTGTGAGGCTGGGATTAAGGATATGTGATTACTAAATTAGTCCACTGTTTGGTTTGGCATAGCTCTGGGTGTGGATAATGAGGAAGCCCACTCTGGGTGTGAGTGCTACCTACCCTAAGGGCATGCAGCCTGGGTAGAATATGAGGGACAGAAAAAGGGGGTGCTGCATTGCTTGCTGCCTGCTACTTCACTGCTGGCTGCTTTCTACCTGTCCTGCCTGCCATGGACTCCTTCTCCTCTGCAATGCCACCTTACTTTAGAGCCAGCTGACTACCGGCTGAAAACTTTACAAACTGTGAACTGAAATAAACCTTTCCTCCTTTAACTTTGGGTGTCAGGTACTTTATTTCAACAAACAGCAAAAGTAATTAAGATACAAGGAGTGCTGAGAATAATATCCTGCTACCCAAAATTTGGAGCGAAGCATGAGACTAATCCTCCTTTAGAGCTTCAGAAAGAATCAACCTTGTTGTCTCTTTAGGTCAAGGTTTCTGGTCTGCAGAACTGTGATAAGATAAACTGCTGTTGTTTTAAAGCACCATGCTTGAAACCTTAAATCTTGATAGGGCAACTTCATTGGATTAGTAAATGCCCAGCAGTTTAGGAGAGCACCCTTCTGGGTGTATATTTTGGGTGTCTCTGATGTCTGGCTTGGGTCCCTGCCTGCTCCTCCCTGGCACTGTTTCTGTGCTCTGATCCCTGGTTGGCCTGACCTAAACCGTGCCTTTGCACCAGCACAGTGCCAGCTGACTCTAGACTGGATTCCCTCCAAACAGGAGCTAAATTAAACCTTTCCTTATCCAGCAACATGAAAGCTGACAAATACAGTGTTCCTGGCAATGTGTTACAGCACCTCTAAGGACCTCATGCAATCCCAGTGTCTTTTAGTATCTTTTTGTCGTATAATAAAATAAAACAGAAATTGAAAATAATCCACTAAAAATGGCACTACTGAGATTTGAAGCCCTTTAGATATTAAGATTTGAGTTACACCATCAGGGAATGGAACGGGCCTTGGATTCAAAGAGAAGGCCGTTGTGAATACCAACTGCATTTACCATGGCCAATTACAACATGAAGAGAGTGGTAGTTACGCATATTTTTTCCCTGTTAATAATGAATATTTTCTACATATAAATTATATTTTTCCTTTTTTATACTTTCCTATCTCTAGCATCCGTTTTCTATGGATTATATACAACTACTATAAAAATAGAGACTTAAAGCAACATATATCTGTTGACGTACTGTGTCTACAGGTCAGAAGTCTGGGAATAACTCAGGGGGTGCCCTGAAAAGCAGCGATTTGGGTTTCTCCCTCTCAGAATTTAGATTCTCTTCCAAAGCCACATGGCTGTCTGGGGAATATACCTGCTTGAAGTAGGAGAACTGCAGTCCTTAAGTGTTGCCAGCCACTGGGGTTACCCTCAGGTCTCAGAGGCCCGTCACAGTGAGACATAAGCTGCTGTTGCAAAGGGTCTGCCTCATACAACCTATGCACCTACTTCTTGAAGGTCACCACAAGGGTGTCTCTCTCAATCTCATCTTTCAGGAAAGCTTGGACTCCGCTTTTTTTTTTTTTTCCAAATTAGAGTACAGCATCACAACCAGCATATACACATGGATACAATCCACCAATCTTATTCAGACTCACTGTTTTACTTTCGTGTGTGCATGCTGTGTGTAATTCTGCACCACTTTGTCACATGCGCAGGTTCCTGCATTCATCACCGTTGTCAAGTGGTTCTGTTACCACAGGACACCTTGTGTTGCCCTTTTGTAACCACAGCCACTTCCTGTTCCCCACCTTGTACCCATTCTTACTCTTTGGTGGTAATTTAGTTGTTCTTCACTTATCACTTTGTCTTGGTTACTTTTTACTCATTGCTGAGACAAAACACCTGACACCCAAAATTAGGGAAGGAAAGGTTTATTTAGCTTACAGTTTTTTGAGGCTTCAGTCCACAATCAGCTGGCTCCAAGGCAGGGTGGCATGGCACAGGGACAACACTTCAAGGCAGCAGTCAAACAAAAGCAGCCAGAGTAAAAGGGGCAAGAGCAAGCCTCTTCTCCTCCTTTATATAGTACACAGGACACCCCCCCCCCCAGGGTGGGTGTAGCATTCACAAACATCCTTGCCTTTCTTTGCATAGGATGAGGATGTTTACAAAGTAAGACCCCTGGCTCCCTGCTGAGTCTCTCAGCTAAACTTTTGGCCTTCTCAAATTGACACAATGGCCAGGTAACTGCTTATGCTCTACACCCCAGGATGCAGAGCTGCTGCCTTACTTAATTAAGCTGCTAGACTTCTCAAGTTGACACAATGTATAAACCATAGCACACTTCAAAACTGTTACATAGATGGAATTATGTAGCATGTCCCCTTTTGGGATTGGATTTTTTTCATTCTGTCTAATTTCCCAGGGATTCATCCAAGTTGCTTCCTCTATAAAAAGATCATTTCTTTTCATTGCTAATGGTGCTATTTCATAGAATGTATGCACCACCTTTTGTTTAACTATTTGCCATTTGCCCATCTAGAGTTTTAAGATATTATGAATAAATATGCTAGAAATATTCATATTCAAAGTTTTACTTGAATTTAAATATGCCCAGAGGGAAGATGTATCCTCTATGGGAGAAGGTCCAGAAGGCCCTGGGAGGCACAGCATTCAGTGAAAGAATCATTCTCTAGCTTTCGTATGTTAGTTATGCTTGGAGTTTGCCACTCTCTTCTTCTTTCCTACTTATCCTCTCTAAAATATCTCATGTGTCTATCCTACCATTCCATTGTGGACTTCAGGGGAATTTTGTTCAGAATAAATCTTACGTCAAGTCTCGTTCATTTCTGATTATGATAATATCTAGGTGATTCTCTGGATTTTTAGAGTTTTCTGTTGGCATGGAAGCCAGTTAAATCTTCTGGGGATAGTGGGATGAAATGAATGTACTTTTCATATGAAAAGGACGTGAGTTTTGGGGAAAGCAGGAAAGGAATGCGATAGATTAAATGTTTATGTTTATCTTAGTCCATAGATAGAACTTCTAATCCCCAAAGTCATGGTGTTAGGATGTGGGGTGTTGGGGAGTGGGTCAGGTAACAATGAATAACTTTTATGAGTGAATAAGATGGGTGTTCTGATAAAAGATGGTAGAGCTCTCTCCCTTGTACTGTGTGAGGATAGAGTTAAATACAGTAGTCTATGAAGCAGAAAGTGGACCTCAGCCACCAAATCTGCTCATGTCTTGATCTTGGATTTCCTAGTCTCTAGAATTATGAGAAGTTTCTATTGTTTTATAAGTAACTCAGTGTACGGCATTTTATTAGGGAGCTCAAATGCAATAAGATAATGTTTTTAGTTTTTTGATGTAAATGTCCATGAGTGCATTAGCTTGGTACAACATTATTTCACATTTATCAGGAATCTGCCATGCACTTTTCCAGAATGGCTGTAACGTTTTGCATTCTGCAATATACACAGAATCCAGTTTCCTTGCGTCCTAACCAGCATTTGGTGTTCGATGTTGTCACTGGTTTTTATTTTAGCCATTCCACTTACCACATAGTAATAGCTCATTGTGGTTTGCATTTGCATTTCCCTAGCAGCTAGCAGTGTTCAGCATCTTCTCATGTATCATGTGATATCCGTATGTTCTCTTCAGTACTGTATCCTAGATGCAGACTAGTCTCTCTATCAGATGTGTAGTTTGCAAAGATTTTCTTTTTTTCCTTACTCCTACTCATTTGGGCTTTCTCAGAACAAGCATTTTTAATTTTGATGAGGTCTAACTTAATAATTTTTAATTTTCAGGAATCACTTTTTGGGTACCAAGCCTATGAACTACAACTCTCCTTAAATTGAGAGATTTGTCTTCTACTTTCCTTTTCCAAAACTATCTCTCTCTTGACTGCAGTAGTTATAACCTAAGCCCTAATTCTGGGTAGGGTGATTCTATCCACATTTTTATTTTAGGTCAAAACTTTTACTAAACCTAGGCCTGTGACTTTCTATGATTTTAGAATAAGCTGGATTATCTGCAAAAATTCTTGTTAAAATGTTTACTTTAAACCTTTAGATCAATTTGGGAAGAACTCACATCATTAGTATGAGAATCCTTTCAACTCACAAACAAACATTTCTTTCTATTTATTTAAGTAACTTTGCTTTTATCAGCATTTTGGAAGTTTCAGCATACATGTCCTGTACATGTTTTAAGTATGCGACTAAGTATTTTATTTTCTTTGAAGGAATTATAAATGGCATTGTGCTTTTCTGTTTTTTTGTTTGTTTGTTTGTTTTTTGGTACTGGGAATTGAACTCATGACCTTGTGCTTGCCAACCAGGCGCTTAAGGTACTGAGCTAAACCCCCAGCCTGTGCTTTTCAGTTTTGACAGGCTTATTTTTGATATATTTTGTTGATATTGTCAATAAATACAGTTTATAAATGTAATTATTTTGTGTGTTGATCTTGAGTTCTGTAAAATTTACTAATTTATTAGTTCTAGGATATTTTTGTGAATTCTTTGAATTTTCTACATAGTAACCATGTAATCAACAAATACCTGAAGTTTTAATTTACTTCTCAGGTCTACATAACTTTTGTTTCCTTTTCTGGACTTAACATCATCTTTGAAATTCCAAATGCCAGGACAGTGTGGAATGAAGCAACGAGAGAGGAAATCTTTATTTTGTTCCCAATCTCAACAGCATGACCAAGAAGTATGAAGTTAACTCTAAGTTTTCACAGATGTTTTTTAAAAAGTTGAGGACGTTCTACCGTTTAGAATTTTTGTCATGAATTGGATTTTATCAAATTTTTTCTGTATTAAAAGATCATATGAATTTTGAGTCTATTAATAAAAGGTGAGTTACCTTGATTTTTTAAAATACTGAATCACTTTTGCATACACAGAAATAATTTCACTGGTGATATGCATAAGCCATGTTTAATTTGTTGGATTTAGTTTATTAATATTTTGAAGGTTTTTATCTAAAGTTCATGAGATTTATTTGTATTAGTTTTACATTTTTATACTCTGGCTTTGAAAGTGGTTATATACTAATTTCATAAAATTAGCTTAAAAGTATTCTTTCACTTTATATTTTAGGAAAAGATTGTGTAAGGTGATGTCAATTTTTCAAATATTTGATGGAATTCACCAAGAAAACCATCTGGACTTGTGAAGTTTTTGAGAGTTTTTAATATACAAAATTCATTTTTTAATGGTTATAGGATTATTCAGAGTATTTTACCTTGGCTGAGTTTAGTGGTTGATGATTTTCAGAGTTTATGAGTAGTAAGTTTTTTCCAGTATTCTCTTTTTATCTTTTTAATGTCCACAGAAACTGTGCAGATATTTCTTGTTTTGATCTTTTATTACTGAATTATGTATTGCTTCTTTTTATTTTGTTCATATTGCTAAAAGAGTATTAATTTTATTTTTAATCAGAGTTTTGCTTCACTGATACTCTATTGTTTTCTATTTTTATTCCCAGTGATTTCTGCTACCCTTTTATTATTTCCTTTCTTTTGCTTATTTCTGGTTTAATTTTCCTCCTTTTCTATTTATTTTCTTGAGTTGGAGGCTTTAATAATTTTTTTTAAAACCTTGTTTCATAGCCAGGTATAGTGGCACATGCCTTTAATCCCAGCACGCAATAGGCTGAGGCAGGAGGATCGCTGTGAGTTCGAGACCAGTCTGAGCTACAAAGCGAGTTCAAGGCCAGCCTGAACTGCATAGCGAAACCTTATCTCAAAAAATAGGGCCAGGGGTTTAGCTCAGTGGCTTAAGCACCTGCCTGACAGGTGCGAGGTTGTGAGTTTGATCCCTGGTACAAAAAAACAAAACTTGTTTCACTTCAACTGTAAGCAATTAATGCTATCCTTTCATCACTGCTTTTGCTGAATCTTGCATACATAGATTCATTTATTTCATTGCCTGTGATTTCAAATTTTTATTTTATTTGAAACTTTCTCCTTGTCTCATAATTCAGCATACCTTTACTTTCATATGTTTATACAATTTTCTGTATCTTTTGTGTTACTAAATTTGAGTTTCGTACCTTTATGATAAAAAATACTCTACAGATTACTTTAAAATATTTTTAAATTTCTTGAGTTCTTTTTTTTAAGTGGTTCGAGTACCCATGATGAATGTTTCATGAATGCTTGAATAGTGTACTCCACTGTTGTTGGGTGGATTGTTGTATTTTTTTAAATTTGATTCTTTTGGTTGCTCAGATAGATCTTTGCTGATTTTCTATCTAATAGTTCCATCAGTTACTGACAGAGAGGGCATAACATTTTCAACAATACTGTGTCTTTCTTGTGGACTGATTTTGTATCACTACGTCATCCACTTCCGTGTCTATAGTAATTTTATATGCACATATTTATTTTGCCAGATGTTAATATGCCTACTCATAATTTTTTAAATTGAATGTTTGCATGGTGTGCATTTTTCAGTTCTTGTCCTCAATCTACCTACTTTATTACATATGGAGCAAATTTCTCAAATATAATATACAACTAGGTCATGTTTTTTATTGTTTTTAATCTAGTTTTCAAATCTATGCCTTTCTATTGGCATATCTAGGCCTTTTAAAGTAGCTACTAATGTTAGCACTTAAATCTGTTTTTTTTTATTTATTTGTTTATCACTCTTCTTTGTATCTCTATATCTTCCTTGGGACAGATGTATGAGAGTTTTGGAATTCCATTTTGATTCATTCATAGTGTTTTTGAACATATTTCGTACATAATTTTCTCTGTGACTTCTCTGGGTATTACAATATGATTTTCAGTGCAGCAGCATCAATAGTTTACTTTTGCAAGTGATGTGTCTTTTCATTTAGATCTCTTTTTCTTTCCTACTTTCAACTGCTATTTTCTGTAATATAGGATGGTATTATATTATTTGTTTCAATCACCAAATATCATTTAGAAAACAAATGTGTTACAAAAGGATATTCTATTTTATTTATTTATTTATTTTTTATTTAAGAGAAAAAATAGACACATATAACAAAGGCAAAAAGCAAAAGAGACAAACAAACGACTAGAGTAAATGCACAACAGTAACATTACAGGTTTACAAAACAGGATGATAGAAACTTGACAATGGTTGCAATATTGCGTATTATTATCTTCAAAGTGGTTGTTTACATTAATAGATATAGACATGTAAAATTGATCTAATCATATGAGTATTAATTATTCTCTCTCAATAACGAATACATTCAGCAGTGTGTTCGTTTTAGTTACCTTACATATACATATATATAGATTTATATCTTTTCCTTTTCCCTTCCCTCTTTCCCCCTTTTCCCTTTCCAATAACTTTTGTTCTTTGAGCTATTATTTACGCTTACATAGTATTTATTATACATTTTGGATCATATATACTTTTTGTTTCTTACACTAGGGAGACAATACGGTATTTACATATGTGGGTTTGATTTATCTCACTTATGAGTATGGTCTCAAGTCGTGTCCATTTACTTATAAAAGCCTCAATGCAATCTTTCTTGATAGCTGAGTAGTACTCCATTGTATAAAAATACCACATCTTTTTTATCCGTTCTTTGATTGATAGGCACTTGGGTTGTTTCCAAGATCTGGCTATTACAAATTGGGTTGCTATAAACATGGGTGCACAGATATCACTGTGGTATGATGTTTTCAATTCTTCTGGGAAAATGCCGAGAAGTGGGATAGCTGGGTCGAGTGGGATCTCTAATCCTAGCTTCTTGAGGAATCTCCACACTGACTTCCACAGTGGTTGCACCAGTCTACACTCCCACCAACAATGGAGAAGTGTTCCTTTTTCCCCGCAGCCCCTCCAGCATTTGTTGTTGGTTGATTTTTTAATCTTGGCCATTCTTTCTGGAGTGAGATGGAATCCCAGTGTTGTTTTAATTTGCATTTCCCAAATGACCATTGATATTGAACATTTTTTCATGTATTTACTTGCCATTTGTATTTCTTTGTCTGAGAGTGTGTATTCATCTCAGATGCCCATTTTTGGGTTGCGCTCTTGAATTTTAGGGGCCTGATTTCTTTTAATTCTTTATATGTTTTAGATAGAAGTCCTTTGTCTGATGAACAATGGACTAAGATATTTTCTCAATTCGTGGGTTTTCTTTTTACTCTGTTGGAGATTTCCTTTCACAGGCAAAAACTTTTTAGTAAGATGAGATCCCAGTTGTTGATTCTGGAAAGTGTTTCCCAAGCAATTTGATTTTTGTTCATGAACTCTCTGCCTACTGCTATGTCATCAAGATTTTTACCTACTCTGTCTTCTAGTAATTTTAGTGTCTCTGTTTTAATATTCAGATCTTTGATCCATTTTGACTTTATTTTAGTGCATGGTGATAGGCATGGATCTAGTTTTAGTTTACGGCTTATAGTATGGGGGACCAGGCCTAGATTCCCAATCTTCCGAACGAGTGCATGGCGAAGGCTTAAATAAATGAGACAAGTGGTATGATTTTAGGGCTCCAGGAGGACCAAAGCCCCTGCAGAGTTCTTGACTCTGCAGCTGTTGTGAGGGCTAAGTCAAAGACCTCTCTCCTTGCCCATATTTATTATCAAAGCAGACAAAGAGAGGGGATACTGAGGAAAGTGCGGGAAATGAGCAAGACCTTGGGAGTCACTTGAAAGACTTCTCCAAGTAGTAAATTGTGCCAATTAAGGAGAACTTTCTTATCTCCATGATGGCATTTATGGTGGAAAGAGACACTGCAGATATGTGATGGTTGCAGCTGCAGTCTCTAACTATTTACTTGGGTCTGAGCCAGGCGTCTTCGGCGGTGACCTTATCTTGCCTTTTGAGGTATCTCTGGCCTCATTGGCCACTACAGGCCTCGGCCAGGGCCAGTGATTGATAGAGGTTCACTTACTATAAATCAGCTCCCATCGCCAGGCAAGGGGCCTAGGCCTTGGACAGGCTCACAGATAAACAGAAAGCCAATTAGTTAATTTTAAACCCTGCTCAAAGCCCCTTCACAGTGGTCTCCAACAATATAGAAAGCCAGTTTTTCCAGCACCATTTGTTAAAGAGGCTGTCTTTCCTCCAATGTACATGTTTGGCCCCTTTGTCAAAGATGAGGTGGCTAAGTGTGTTTGTAGTTGTGGCTGTATCTTCTAATCTATTCCATTGATCTTTAGGTCTAGGTCTGTTTTTCTTCCAGTACCATGCTGATTTTATCACAGTAGCTTTGTAGTATAGTTTCAAGTAGGTAATTGTGATGCCTCCTGCCTTACCTTTGTTGCCCAGAATTGCCTTTGCTATTCTAGGCCTTTTCTGGTTTCAGATAAATTTCAGGAATGCTTTCTCTAGCTCCATAAGGTAGACAAGTGGTATTTTGATTGGGATTGCATTAAATCTGTATAATAATTTTGGGAGAATGACCATTTTCATGATGTTTGTTCTTCCTATCCATGAACAGGGAATATCTTTCCATTTTCTGAAATCCTCTTCGATTTCCTTTTTCAGAGTAATGTAATTTTCACTGTATAGATCTTTTACTTCCTTTGTTAGATTGATTCCTAAGAATTTCATTTTTTTGGATGTTATAGTGAAGGGTGTGGTTTCCCTTATTTCTCTCTCAGTGACTTTGTTGTTTGTGTACAGGAATGCTATTAAGCTTTGAGTGTTGACCTTGTATCCAACAACATTATTGAATTTGGTTTTTACATGTAGAAGTCTTTTAATGGATTTTTGGGGGTCTCCTATGTAGAGTATCATATCATCTGCAGATAATCATAATTTTACTTCTTTTCCTATCCTGATTCCTTTTATTCTTGTCTCTTGTCTAATTGCTCTGGCTAATGTTTATAGGACTATATTGAATAGGAGTGGTGATAATGGACATCCTTGTCTTGTTTCTGATTTTAGGTTGAAAGTTTTCAGTTTTTCTACATTTAGTAAGATGTTGGCCTTTGGTTATGATATACGACTTTTATCAGGTTGAGGTAGAGATCATCTATTTTGATTTTCTGTAGGGGTTTTTTTTTTATCTTGAATTAATGTTGGATTTTGTTGAAAGCTTTACTGCATGTATTGAGATGATCATGTGATTGTTCTCCTTGACTCTGTTGATATGGTGTATTACACTTATTGATTTGGGTATGTTGAACCATCCCTGCATTCCTGGGATGAATCCCACTTGATCATGGTGTATAATCTTTCTGATAACTTGCTGTATTCTATTTGCCAGTATTTTATTGAGGATTTTTGCATCTATGTTCATTAGAGGGATTGGCCTGTAATTTTCTTTTTTGGTTGGAGCTTTCTCTGGTTTTGGTATTAGGGTAATACCTGCTCCCAGGAATGAGTTAGGGAGACTTACTTCACTTTCAATTTCATTGAAGAGTTTGAGGAGTATTGGCATTTAGTCTTCCCTAAATTTCTTATAGAATTCAGTAGTGAACCAATCAGGGCCCGGGCTTTTCTTTGTTGGTAGGGTTCTAATTATATTTTCAATTTCATTAGCTGAAATTGGGTTATTCAGCAACTTTACATCTTCTTGATTCAGCTTTGGTGATTCATAGGTTTCTAGGAATCTGTCCATTTCTTCTGTGTTATCAAACCTATGTGAGTAAAGGTTTTCGAAGAAGGTGTTGATGATCTTCTGTATTTCCACAGGGTCTGTGGTGATTTCACCCTTTTCATTTCTTATTGCATGAATCTGAGTTTTTCTTTCCTCTTTTTGATAAGGTTGGCTAAGGGTTTATCAATTTTATTTATTCTTTCATAGAACCAACTCTTCGATTCATTGATTCTTTGTATTGTTTTCTTAGTTTCAATTGCATTGATTTCTGCTCTAATCTTAATAATTTCCTCCATTCTTTGGGCTTTGGACTTGACTTGCTCTTCTTTTTCTAGGAGTTTGAGGTGCATCATTAGGTTGTTTATGTGTGTTCTTTCCATTTTTCTGATATGAGAGTTTAGTGCTATGCTATAAATTTCCCTCTGAGGACTGCTTTCATTGTATCCCACAGGTTCCGGTAATTTGTATTTGCATTTTCATTCAATTGTAGATATTGTTTAATTTCTTCTTTAACTTCTTCTGTGACCCATTGGTTATTTAGGAGAGTATTATCTAATTTCCATGTGTTTATGCAGTTATTGTAGGTTTTTTTTCTCATTCATTTCCAATTTTATTGCGTTATGGTCAGATAATATGCATGGAATTATTTCAGTTTGTTTGCATTTACTTAAGCATGTTTTGTGGGCCAGTATATGATCTATTTTAGAGAATGACCCATGTGCAGCTGAGAAGAATGTGTATTCTGATGTTGATGAATGGAATACTTGGTACACATCTACTAGGTCCATTTCTTCACAAGTTTGATTCAGTTCTGTTATTTCTTTGCTGATTTTTTGTTTGGTTGATCTGTCTCTCTGTGACAGTGGGGTGTTAAGGTCCCCCATTATAACTGTATTATTGTTTATTTGGTTTTTCGTGTCTGTTAAGCATTGTCTTACATAGTTGGATGCTCCCATATTTGGTGCATATGTATTTATGAATGTAATCTCTTCCTCTTGAAGTTTTCCCCTAACAAGTATGTGGTGACCTTCTTTCTCTGTTTTGATCATTTTCAGTTTGAAGTTCATATTGTCTGCAAACATAATAGCTACCCCTGCTTTTCTCTGGGTTTCTGTTGCATAGAGTATTGTTTTCCAGACTTTGATTTTTAGCCTGTGAATTTCCTTTTGAGTGAAATGTGTTTCTTGTATAGAGCATATTGTTGGGTTTTGTTTCTTAACCCACTCTGCTAGTCTGTTTCTTTTTATTAGTGAGTTGAGACCATTTACATTGATTGATATAACTGATATGGATTTGTTCATCCCTGTCATGATATCTTTCTGTTGCTGGTTTTCTACATTTTCTGTTTAATTATTTGCCCTGCTTAGTGGTTTTCTTTTGTTGTTGTTCTTAAGATTGTGGTTATCTTTGTCTCTTTCTAGAGTGTCTTTCAGTACTCTTTGTAGTGTTGGTTTGGTGGCCATAAATTTCTTCAGTTGTTCTTTGTCATGAAAGTATCTCATTTCTCATTCATTTTTTAAGGATAGTTTTGCAGGGTACATCAATCTGGGTTGAAAGTTGTTTACTTTCAGAATCTGAAATACTTCACTTCAAGTTCTTCTTAAGTTAAAGGTTTGTGTCAAGAAGTCTGCCATGATTCTGATAGGCTTTCCTTCGTAGGTGATCTGTTTCTTTTCTCTAACAGCTTTTAGTATTTTCTTCTTGTGCTGTATTTCTGATACCCTTATTATTATATGTCTGGGTGAAGATTTATTTTGGTTATGGTTAATTGGGGTTCTGTATGCCTCAGTTACCTGTATTTCAGATTCTCTTCCCATGTTTGAAAAGTTTTCTGCTATTATTTTTGTGAACAGTCTTCCCAGGTCATTAGTATTGACCTCTGCTTTTTCATTGATGCCTATAAATCTTATGTTATTTCTCTTGGCATCATCTTGCAGCTGTTGAATTGTTGTTTCTTGGTTCCTTACTATTTTTAAGAGATCTTTTCTTTCATGGTCATGAGCTCCCATGCTTCAAGGTCTGAGATTCTATCTTCAGCCTCATTCAAGCAGTTTTTCTAACTTTCCATGGAATTTTTCATTTCCTACATTTCCCTTTGCATCTGTTTCATGCATTCTGTTTGTGTCTTATATTGTTCCGTCAAATTTCAATCATTTTCTTAAGTTCTTCTATTTTTTTTTCTTGCTCTACTTTAGATATACACATTTCTTTAATAATGATTGTCATTTCATTTTTTAGCTGAGAGAGTATTTCTGATTTGAGTTTCTCTATAGCTTCATCGAGCTGTTTCTTTACTGCATTTTCTATCACTTCAGAAAGTTCAGTTGTGTGACTCCCACTGTCTTCCATTTTAGTGTCTCTTGGGTTTTTTCTCAGTGGGCTGGGAGATTGAGACTGCCTCTTGGTCTTTCATTTTGTCATTTTCTTCTAGAACCTATGTGGCTCTGTGTCCTGTGAGGCTGACTGGGCATTCCCCTGGTGGGTCACGCTGAGTCACGGAACCCTGTAGAGCTGTATCTTGTGTGCAGCTAGTGAGGGCACATTCCTGAAGTGTGCAGGTGGAGCCTCTGACTTACTGGGTGGGGGCCAAGGCCTCTAGGTCCCAGGCAGCTAGGTGGAGCATACCCCGGAATGTGGTGCCACCCAGACCTGGAGTCTGGCTGCAAGGAGTTCAGAGCCTCTGGTGTGTTAGGCAAGTCTGGACGAATCCTATGCCTACAGTGCCAGGGCCTTGCTCCTGGCTGGGCAGGCCTGTGACCTCTAGGATCCAGTGCACAGGCCGCTCCACTGAAGAATGGAGGTTGCGTGTGCCCTGTGCTCTGGTGGGGAGAGCCCAAGCTTTCCAAGGCCCTGTAGCTATGCTGGTCAGTCCCTGATGAGCAGCTCTGGGTTTGTGGGCTGGTCTGGTCTCAGTATGTCTGTGTCCTGTGAGGCTGGCCGGGTGTTCCCCTGGTGGGTTGCACTGAGTTGCGGGGCTGGGTACAGCTGGATCCTGTGTGCAGCTAGTGAGTGTGCATTCCCGGAGTGTGTGGGTGGAGCCTCTGCCTTACTGGTTGGGGGCAATGCCTCCCGGTCCCAGGAAGCTAGGCAGAGCATACCACAGAGTGTGGCGCCAGCCAGACCCTGAGTCTGGCTGCAAGGAGTTCAGAGCCTCTGATGTGCCAGGCAAGGCTGGGTGAGTCCCAGGCCTACAGTGCTGGGGCCTTGCTCCTGGCTGGGTGGGCCCGTGACCTCTAGGACCCGGCACACAGGCTGCTCCACTGAAGAATGAAGCTCGCATGCACCCTGCACTCTGGTGGGAAGAGTCCAAGTTCTCCAAGGCCCTGTAGCTATGCTGGTCAGTCTCTGATCGATATTCTATTTTATATGTCCATAATTGCGTTCTCCATTTTTCACTCTTCCTTCCCAAGACTTGAGAACTACATCTGTTTTCAATTCCTTTCTAGATAGAGAATCATCTTTATATTATCTTGAAGGAATGTTCTAGTGGCAAGGTAGATAAAAGGATCAATTGTCTACAAAGCTTACTCCTTGCCCCTTTACACATAGACATATGAGTTCCCTAAGTGCTAATTCCTTAACCTTAATAATAAGGGCTTTGGATTTCTCTAATGTCCCTATTACTTTTTCTCATTTCCTAGGGAAAAATCAGTACTCTGATTTTGTATGTGAAAGCAAATCTTTTCCCCGTACTGACCACATTAAATCTTGGACAGTAAAGGGCTTGACCTTGGAAAACAAGTAATAACAAATACTTATTTTATCATGCCAAGTATATTACATGAAGGTGAAAAGAAATCAATTTCAGTCTGCTGACTGTGCTTTAGGTAATTAAGTTTATGAAAATAGAGTTCAGTACCCATGGTGGCTGGCAAGAGCCCATGCTGTTTCGCACCTGCCATGGAAGTCAGCGTGCACCATCCTGATCTGGAAACGTGGTGGCTTCACAGCTGCTGCCCTGGACTCGTGACTCACACCATCCAGGCCATGCCATGGCTCACAGAGCACATGCTCTCCTTTGGAGTTCTCAATACTATTGTTGCCAGAAGGATTATTTTCTAGTCATTGTTTCAGGGATGCTTACTCAGTGAAGAAAGTTTCTTTCTGAAATATGTTTGTGTGACTCCATGTAAGGACTGAAAAACAGAAAGAGACATTGACCTGGTTTTTATTTTTTACTCTTAGAAGTCAAGATTCATGTATATATATATTCTTAATCAGAAAAAGTGCATGAGAAAAGAAGGCAAACAGAAAAAATATCAGCATGAAAAACACTTCTGGTAGCTACATGGAGGCCATTAAAACTGATGTTTCTTTTCAAACAGTTAAAAAAATCACAATAGTAAAATATGTCACTCTAAAGTGAAGGTCACAATCAGCAGCCTAGACTTCTAAAACAGCTGTGCTGTGGTATGATATTTTTAATTTTTCTGGGAAGATATCCAGAAGGGGAATATCTGGATCAAATGGGACCACTAATCCTAGTTTTTTAAGGAACCTCCACCCTGATTTCCACAGTGGTTGTACCAGTCTACACTCCCATCGACAGTGGAGAAGAGTTCCTTTTTCCCCACAGCTTCTCCAGCATTTATCAGCTGATTTCTTAATAATAGTCATTCTTTCTGGGGTGAGTTGGAGTTTCAGTGTCATTTTAGTTTGCATGTCTCAAATGACCAATGATGTTGAACATTTTTTCATGTATCTATTTGTCATTTGTGTTTCTTCATCTGAGAAATGTATATTCATCTCAGACACCCGTTTTTAGACTGGGTCTTTGAATTTGGAAGGTCTGACTTTTTTCAATTCTCCATATGTTCTAGATATAAGCCCTTTGTCTATGGAACAACTGGCTGTAATATTTTCCCACTCTGCAGGTTGTTTTTTCACCCTGTTGGTGATTTCTTTTGTTGTATAAAAGCTTTTAATAAAGTGAGATCCCACTTGTTGATTCTTTGTAATGTTTCCCTCACAGTCTGCAGTTTTTTATGAAGTTTCCACCTACACCTGTATCTTTGAGATTCTACCAATTTTCTCTTTCAGTAAAAGTTTATAGCAGCACAATTTGTAATAGCTGAATCTTGGAAAGAAACCAAATGCCCATCAACCAAGGAATGGATAAAAAGATGTAGATTTTTTAATATAATGGAGTATGATTCAGCCAAAAATAAGGATCAATTGGAGATTTTTATAGATTAATGGATGCAACTCCAGACCACACTCATAAGTGAAGTAAATCAGACCCATGTAGGTAAGCATCATATTGTTTTATTAGTGTGAGAAACTGAGCAAGTAAATAAGATCCAAAATATACAATAGATACTGTTGGAAAGACACTGTTTAAAAGCAAAAATGAACTGTAATGGGGGAAAAGACAAAAGAAGGAAAGGAAAAAGAAAAAAATATATTTATACACAAGATAGTTAAGATGGCTATCCAGGTAGTTTCTTACAATTCATTGGAAAGAAAGGTTTGTGCTAATATTGTTTCAACAAGATTTCATGCCTGTATTTTGTACTCTGAATAACTATTAGAAGACAACAATATGCAATGTATTAATTCTTGTAACTGTCCTACTAACCTGTTTGAAACTCTGTTTTACTGCTATTTTTTTTCTCTTTAAGGAAAAAAAGAAGGCATGTGTCTTATTTACTTTTCTCCTTGCTGAGACAAAATACCTGGTACCCAAAGTTAAAGAGGAAAATATTTATTTGGCTTACAGTTTGTGGAGGTTTCTGTCCATAATCAATTGCCTCGAAGGCAGGGTGGTGTGGCAGAGAGGCATTGCAGAGGAGAAACACTCATGGCATTCAGAAGGTAGCAAAGCAACAAGAGGAAGTCAAGACTTTCCCTTATATTGCATGTGGGCTACCCATACTAGAGCAAGTGTAGCAGTTACACCCTTAATCCTAGCCAGAACTATACCAAACCAATCCACGAACTAATTTGCTAATCATAAAACCTTAATCTCACTAGATTGCGCCACCTCTAAAAAGCCCTGTGACCCCATGAGGCTTTGGGGGAACATCTAGACATAAATCATAACTGTGTGATTCACTTTGTCTCTTAAGAGGTCAATTCAGCCCTCCTCTACCTGTCTATGTGATTTGGGAGGCTGACCTCTTGTGACTGTATCACCATGACCCCTTGCTCTCTGAATCAGAGTTGCATTTGACTAAGGCAAAGCACCAACTGGAGGTGAGCTGACAGGAAGAGAAGCAAGGGGTGATTCCTCCTGTATAGTAGCCACAGTTTCACTACTGATGTCCTGAGAGGCAGAGTCTCACCCATAGCTTCAGCTCTCTAGGCTCCACTTCATCCTTTATTTATTGAGTCTAGGGATGACAATGACTTTGCAATTTTTTGTTACTTTTTGAGTGCTTTCCCATCTCCTATGCACTCCTCAGCCTTGCTAGTACCACTGTAAGCAGCCTTTTTGAAAAACTCCTCATTTAACTGTTTGAGTATGTCATCTACTTCCTTCCCAAATCTTATATATTGCAGTTGGTTGCATAAATAGTCCTAAGGCACAGTCCAAACTGTATTAGGACATTGAGTCACTCATACATTTGATGAGTACAGGATTCTGCCAGGGGAAGTGGACCCCTGCTAGTCTGAGGCAAGCTACACCTGGTGTCTTTACTGAAATACATCAGCCTCTGGCATGTAACATGAACCTACTGACCTAGAAAATGCGTCCTTTTTAGTTTTCATCAGTGAACATAACCCACAATGCCTCACCTTTGCCCAGAAGTTCAGCAGCATGACTTTGCTGTCTTTTATGGAGGCTGTGTCTGATCTCTGACATGTTGGGGTCTAGACTAGATCCATGATCTTCAAAGTGTTATCTGTGAACTGGTTTCTGGCCCATGTTTCCCACTTGTCCCCCAGTGAATTAGGAAATTTGCACCAGAATGAGAAGTAGGTCACTAACCACACTGGTTTAACTGACAATGTTTTCTCCTAGAAAGCAATTTTTCCCCCAGTGTAACCATTTACCTTCTCCTTACCCATAAGGAGGTACAAGCGCCTTACTTCGTTGATGCAGGTAGGTACAATCAATAGCTGTTTTTTGGCCTAGAGGGAATTTGAGGGACTTGATAGTATGTTCAAGCATATTAATTCAACCCCATGTCACCAGGATGAGACCATCACGAATACAAAACCATGAGCAAGCAAGGGAAACAAACCATGTAAACACCCTCAAACCAGTGATATTAAACACTTACGAAGTGGGTGTGAAAATGCCAGCCTGTTACTTCTCAGGTGAGAGAGAAGTTACCTTACTCTGCACAGCCCATGGAAGAAGCCCTAGCCCCTCATCTACTTCATAGAAACTGGGACCCCATGAATGTCATGCGTGGATGTACAGTCCTGGTCCACCCAGCAGGTAACCTGCAAGGCTACCTATTCCAAGAGTTACTTGGAGTGAAAGGGGACTCTGCAGCTTGTTTGGGCCACTGCTAAACTGGCCTGCCACTGGAAGTGTGTGCAACTGACAACAGCATACTGACGACAATGGTAACATCACACTGCTGACATTTTTGCTGTTTCCCCTTCTGCCAGATACTCCTCTCCAGGGTTAAATTAGCTCCTTTGGTCTGCTTTTTGGCTCTGCTAGAAAAGAAACAGCTGACAATGAACTAAAACCACCAAGTGACATTAAAAATAGAACTACCACCAAAAATTGAGGGTTATATGACCCAAGACACTATAAAATTGGGTGCATGTTTCACTATTTCATTATTAAATGAACATGGCATGTGTAAGGCTCAGCCTGAGCAGCTGGAGAAACTCCAGGTCAATCTGAGGAGTGGCAGTTCCACTCCTCCAGCATCTGCGCTTGCTCTTCCCGGCCTCTCCCCAGCCCAGCGTTACAGCTATGGCCTCGCAGTGACACTGAAGAACTGAGGCGTTGTTAGTTAGGAAGCCGATTGCCAGTTGGCTTGTCAGCACCACATCTACCCTTCTTTTCACAGAGGTTAGAATGAGGGTTGGCAAACAGTTTCCTGTGACCCAAATCAGCCTGCCACCTGTTTCATAAGGCACCCGAGCAAGAGTGTGTTTTTCTTTTCTTTTCTTTTCTTTTCTTTTTTTTTTTTTTGTGGTACCCGCATTCGAACTCACAACCTCGCACCTGCCTGGCAGGCACTTAAGCCACTGAGCCAAACTCCCAGCCCCAACGTTTTTCATTTTTAAATGAGAGAAAAAATATCAAAAGAAAAATAAGAGTGTATAACATGTAAACATCATCTGAAGTTCAAATATCAGTGTCTGGGGGGGATTTGCTGACTATTAAAGCAATGCTTAAATTATTATCTGGGTTTTCTCTAAAGGTATTTGTTCAATCTGCTCTGGAACCTTTGGAAACTACAAGGCCCAGGATTCCTACCAGCAGGTTTAGATTGCCACTAATGAGAGGCGATTCAGAAATTCTAGAGGATTTGGAAAGAAGAAAGCAGAAAACAGAACTTTCCACAAGGTGGGAAGAAAACAGCATGGCACTGGGCAATAACAGATTGAAAGCTCTGCCAGCAGCTCCCGTGGACTGACCAGCCAGGCTCGGTCCTGTCACAGCTGCCTCCTGTCCTTTGCAGTGTCCCCAAGCCTGGTGGCTGCTTTTCCCTGGGCTTCATTCTTCCCACCCTTCCAAAGATTTGCAGGAATCCTGCATTCCAATATTTAACCTTTTACTTCTGGAAATACTCAAAAGAGGTGGCTCTAACTTTCTACCTAAAACTTGACTGGGTCAATAGAGAACAGCACTTAATCAGTAAGAAAAAGGCTATCTCACATTGCTACAGAAATGAGCAGAACTGGGTTCTGAGGAGGGAGATAATAAAGTACTTTTTGTCTATGCAGGTAAATAAGGTAACATTGCTTCAGGAAGTCAAAAGTGATCTTGAACCTGAAACAGCATCTTTGTAAAGGTGAGATGTTTTGTGGGAGTGAGGGACACCGAGGAAGCAACTCTTTAGCAGGAAGAACAGGGTGCTGCTACAGCTGGAGTGTCTGTCACCTCCAAAATTCCTTGAAGTCTGATGGCCATGTGACAGGTGTCAGCAAGTGAAACATTTCAGCTGTAACTGGGCTGTGCCCTAGGGTGGTAATGGATTCACACAGAAGGGCACATCCAGGATCCGTTTGCCCTTTATCTCTCTCACTGTCACCTTCTTCCACATGGTGACTAAGGAAAAAGACTCTTCCTGGACACCAGCTCTCTGCTCTTGGACTCCCCAACCACCAGGAGTGTCAGGACCTGTTCTTTACAAACTATCAAATCTCAGGCCTCTGCTACAGTGGCACAGAGCAGACTCAGACAGGTGTTATAAAGGCAAAAATGCCAGTGGGATTGAAAGTCACAGAGCAAAGTGCCAGCTAAACCTGGAAAAGGGAGAGAGGCAATCTATGCAGAACATTTCAAACTGTGTTAAGGATTATGGTTTTTCTCCTATGAGCAGCAGCCTTTTGTTTGCTTGTTTTTTTCTCTGTAGGTCATGAAAACTTTATCACAGATCACTTAAAAGATGGGGCTTGACTAATGGTTGGGAGAATTGTGAGAAATGAGACCATGACAAAAATAGGACAAGATAGCTCAGTGAACTGTGTATCAGCCAATTCATCTGGAACACAGTGAAGATCAGTTTAAAGACCAAGTGTGAAGGACCAGACATGGCAAGAATTGGGACTTTATTTTATTGGTGGTGAAGAGTTATCCAGACAACTCAGCAGGCATTTTTCTGGTGTGTGTGTGTGTGTGTGTGTTTTTGTGTGTGTGTGTGGTGTGGGATCATAAAACTTAAACTGAAATATCACACTTGAGTTAAGACTGAGAAATACTGTTGACTTTTGTTAATGATAGGGTTTTGTGGTTTTTCAAGTGAGGCAAAGGCTTAAAGATACAGGAAATTGGTGGCTTTGGCAAAGTAAAAACTTGTAGTTGTTTCACATTAAAAGGAGGCTTTGCAAGGTATTTTCTTTATACCATTGCCTTAGCATTAAGGTACCATAGATTATGGAAATTTGAACACTGAGTGAAAGCCAGATCTCAGCTGTGTCTGTAATTTCCCAGGTCTGGTAATCTTATAGAAGGCAGTGAAATGGAGGCCAAATAAAGTTTGACTCCAGACCTTCAAGTCCTGAAAGTCGTTGAAATTTAAATTCACAAACACTGTTTATTGTCTCAGAAGGAAGAAAAAGTTTAGCAAAATAAATCCATATACATTTTTAGTGGCTAGGTAAGAGAAAAGTGTTTTTCTAACAAGTTATTATGGGTTGTGGCCATTCTCCTAAAAAAAAAAAAATCCTGAATTGGCAATCTGCTTGCAGGCGACCGTCTGCTGGGAGGTCCTCCGAGAAATACATACCCAGTTCTCCACGAAAGTAAGATTGGCCAGAGCAATGAATTTAATTATGACCCAGATGAAACAAAGCAGGGTGGCCCTTGGGGGTTGCCCCACCTGAGGCAAAGGAGCCAGACCTTTGAATACTCAGCTCATCTACTCATTGACTGTAGCTGAGCCAAAAGCTAGATCATAACCTTTGCTGAAGTAGCATCCACAAATAGAAGGCGAATCTTAGAAAGACCTGACGCTGAGAGCTGTCTGTAGCCCACATTTCTGGTTGCTGTAATGTGTGCCCTGGCTGCACCAGATTTGGGTGCCATATTAGTGATATAAATGGATCTATTATGAAGACCACCAACCACACTTGCATCTTCTAGGTATTTACGGGAAACACTTCTATATGCTGTTTCCCAAAGGTGTATTTAGATATAATTAATAGACAGTCTGCTCATTTAAACTACACAATTTAATATGTTCTAGTACACTCAGTCAATTGGTCAGTAGTGGTTTTGGCTTACTGTCTTATAGGGAATTTCAAAGAATTCTCCTTGGTGTTTCTGGCTACACACAATAGCTTTTGCAGAACACAGAACCCTGGTGGAGATTTGGCCAACTCCTAAGAAGTTCATTTGAGTCAGATACTTGGGCACGAGGGAAAAGGTTTCCAGGTGTTCCTTGGGCCAAGTGAACTTCACAGTGAGTTGGGCTTGAGTCAAGATCACATTTCTCAGCTCATTCTTATTCCTTATCAATCCAGTAGAGATAGGGAATGGCAGTACTTCCTCACAACAGTGCTTTGAAAGTCTTACTGTTTCCATTTTCCAATCTTTCCAGTGTACAGTTACTTGAGCGCATGGTCACTGTCCCCTCTGGAGAAGGGATGGGGACATGATTACTTATATACCTGCAATGGTGCAACAGCTTCCTTTTTTATAGTTTGGGTAAGGATTCCAGGCCTAAGAACTAGTTTTAGTCTTAAAACAGGGTAGTGAATCATGTCTCTTTATCAAGGCAGATTCTCAACTCTAATAAGGCATTTGTAAACTTTGTTAGTCTTTCTATTATCATTTGTGCTAAAAATGTCGATATTTTCACTTCATTTAGTTTGGACTATCATTTTTTTCAAACATTCTAGAACCAAGTTGACACTGTAGTAACTTTGTATCCCATGTTCTTGCCAGTGTATGAAATCCTGTATATAAAGCATGATCCCATCTCAGTAAACACAACCTTCCCAACTTTGCAATTCATCCTCTTCTAGTTGCACACTCAAGATCCAATCTCATGGACACTTCCCAATTCTGACCCACACATCTTGCCTCAGTTCTTCAGTGTTTTAGGCAAGTAATGACTTCCTTAACACAGCAGGTCCTGCACTTTCCTTGCCTGTTCTGTTGTGACTCCGTCCTAGTAATTTTTCTAGCAGTCAGTGGAGAAAGTAGAGCTACATCTTGAGCTGCTCCTCTAACATTATGTCAGAATCTATGTTTCATCTCCAAGCAAGGGAACAGTAATACTCATTAATAGTGAGCACTGAGATATTTCTGTGGCCCAGTAAAATTCCAGCACATGGGAGGCTGAGCTAGGAGACTTGCCATAATTTCAAGGCCATCCTGCACTACATAGTGAGATTTTATGTCAAAAAAAAAATTCCCTGGTGCTTTTTTTCCCCAGATGTCCCCATGTCACGTCGCAGGTCTCACACGTTTTCTCAGTCACTGCTCTGACTTGGATATATCAGAGCTACCTAGCGTGAGAATGCAACCTGCTCTGGAGTGTGTTCTTTTATAAATTCAGTGCTGGGCCTGATCCTCAGTCTTTTCTACATTTTAGCTGCAGGAAATAAGAGTCCCTTCCTGGTATCAAGGAGATTCTTTGCCTTTACCACTTTACTTTATGTGAATGATTCATCACTATCAGCATTTTATTGTATTTTTCTAATATGTTTCTTGCCCCATTAATAACCATCGAAGCCCAACATAATTATTGCCTCCCGCAAATCCCTCAAAATTCTAAGAGATTGCACCAGCTTGTGCATTGCATTTTGGCAATATCTCACCCCTGTTCACAGTGGTGAAGTTTCTAAGAATTTCACCACAGACACACCCCAGAGGCTATGAGTGCTTTACCTATTTCCAGCAATGCGGGTTTTACTCCCATGTGGCCAGCAGTGGGTCTAGCTTGAAAATCACACATCAAGTGGACTTTCTAGCAGTGTTTCACTAACTCTCTTAGGCTGCATGATGGTTTGAGCCATAAATGTCTCCCTACAACTTGTGGTCCTCCATGGATGATGCTATTGGAGGTATGGAAAGTTTGGGAGGTGAGGCCTCCCTGGAGGAACTGGGTTATTGGGGATGTGGGTGTGAATGGTGTATTGGGACCCTTATCCCTTCTCTGCTTCCCGACTGCCCCTGAATGAGCAGCTTGACACCACTCTGTGTGCCTGCCATGATGTTTTTGCTTTGCCACAAACCCCAAACAACACCAGAGCTGGTTGGCCATGGACTGAAATTTCTGAAACTGGGTGTCAAAAATAAATTTTTTCTCCTTTCAAGCTGAATGTCTCAGGTAACTTATAACACAGACAGGAATCTGACTAACCAGATAGGACTCCCTGTGAAACAGACTCCAGGATTCCAGGACTTGTATGCAATTTCTGGAGAAAGGTTTTTCTTGGGAGACAACACAAACAATGCAGGGTGAGAGAGGCAAAATAGGACAGATGATGTTATTGAACTATGATGAGTTGCAACAGAGGACTTGCCTGATATTATGGAGGTTTTTGAAACTGGCTAACCCTTCAGAATTGTCTCAATTAAACAAGAGACTAAAGATTGGACTGCTCGTTAATGTCCAACATCTTTCAATGAAGTGTTGTAGTCTTGATTCAGCCTAACTTTTGCAGCCAAGGAGACTCCTAAAGAGACAAACTCAACTGGGATCTATTGGCAGTTATGCTCATAGCAGCTGAGGGAATTAATGCAATTGTCCCGAACAGTTAATATTCATTTCAACTGTGGCGTTGCTAAGGAATAATGAATACATGAAGTCAATGTATTTCCAAGCCTTTTTGAAAAAGAAAAGCATGCAGAAATATATGATCTTGTAATATTTGTATTACAAGAAGTAAGTGCAAAGATAAAAGAACAGAAACGCTAAGCCTTTGGGGCCAGTCCACCTTTAATGATTCATATTTTCCCTCCAGCTAAATTTGACTTTAAAGAAATCCCTGCCCACCATACTGGGTTTGAAGACCCAGAAAAGATAGGCACTGAGAATTTAATAATAATGCTATAATCAACTTTGGGCAGAGGAAATTTTTCAAAACTGACGCCTCTGGCATTAGGAGTTCTGAATTCTTAAAGAAACATCAGGGTAGTGACACTCGTGATATTATCTTAACTACTTTTGAAACATTTTGACTGGTACTATTGTGTCACTCAAGACATCTTTCTTACATAAACATTAAAGGAAGCATAAACTGAATCTAGGATGTTTGGGTTCAAGACCTACCTGCCATCTACTAGCTGGGTGACCTCAAGTTCCTTAATGTCTCTTCTGTGCCTCAAATTCATTGTCTTTAAAATAGGAATAGTATACCTACCTCCTGGGTTGGCTGTGATAATTAAGTAAGTATTTTGTACAGTGAGCAGCAAAAACAATCAGTGATTATGATTATTATCTTGTCATTTTGGGTGTTTGGATACATAACTCTGATAATCTGAGCAAGATGATCTCTTAACAGATGAACGTGATGCTTACTGCCTCATTTCTTGAGTTGACTTTGCTGTATGTTTCAGGTTTTACACATTGCCATTGTAAAAGGTGCAGCATGGTTGACTCACATTAAGTGCAGAGTCTGTGTCAAAAATATTTCCTTTATCCCAGGACTGACACGATGAACCTAGACCCATGGTACCAAAATAGAAAACAGATTCCCACCTCAGAGCTTATAGTAGTCAAGTGTTTTTAGAGATCATGGGGAATATTTTATATTCCTTCCTAGCAATTCACCCTCTTACATGTTAAGGTTCAATAAAGTATCAGCAATATTATTATAACTTGCTAGGGTACAACTAGGAAAGCTTAAATTTTCTTCACTGTTGCTTTCAATGTATGTTATTTGACCTTAGTTCCTTTATCTTTTGGTGATATCTAGGACAAACAAATCCCCCATGAATTTATGATAATTTTCAATAATAATTAATTAAAAATAAGTTTATGACTTTCAAAACAGATAGCAGCATGATTTAAATCTTACTGTAGTAAAAGTCCTTCCCTATCTCTGCTCATTATGATTGTGGACCTGTGGTCTTGCATTTATAGAGGTCCTATTTATTTGCTCTTCCTCCTTCTCACCTCACAAAGAAAGAAATCTGAAGTATCAGAGTGAAGGAAAAAAGGAATTAGAAGCAAGATGTAAATTTTCTATGTATTCATTTTTTATTTCTTGGTTCCTACAATTTAATTTTCTCTTGGATATCCCTGGCAGGTGGGTTATACGTGTCTGCTTTGTGACAGGAGCACAATGATTACATTTCACTGTTTTTTGCCTTTTGGAGAATTGTGGGGACTTCTATACCTCTGATTTCCTGATATGAATGATGGTCTTTCTGGTTTACTTCTGGTTGGGTCAAACTCAGCTCCTACACCTGGTAGGTACATTCCATGTTCAGTATTTACTAAACTTCTACTGGCTTGCAGGCCCATCTTAGTAAGTGAGACCTTCAGTGCGGTGAACCCCAGCTCTGACAAACAAAATGTTGGGAATGGTGGCTTTATTTGTCTCCCTGTCTTCAGACTCTACTATCAAGAGATGACTCGGCTATCAATTTAATTACCACATCACCAAGATAAGAGGCAGATATCTAACTCTATATTCATATCTGATTGCAAACTTCAAAGGCTATTAGTGATGGACTTCTCTTACATACCTCATCTCACACAGTGAACCAGGGAAGTTCTGTGAGTTTCTATGTTTTGCCAAGTATAGGAGTGAGAAGATCATCTCTGTATTGTTCTCTCAAGCAATGAAAACAGCACTTAAAGAGATGGAGGAAGGAGGGAGGGAGATGGGAAAAGCCATAGTCTTCTCCATTAGTCTATTAATAAATACATGAGAATACTGATTTGCAGCTAAGAAACTCCTTTTACATTCCGCATCTCTGCTTTACACAGTTTGAAAATGGAGACTTGGGAGTCTGAGATGGGAAGACCATGATGCCACCTGGACCACATGCGGGGAGTTCAAGGCCATCCTGGACTATGTAGTGAGACCTTGTCTTTAACAAAATTATATAAACAAGTTTTTTTAAAAGTCCTTCACACATGCTTATATTGGTTCCTCTTTAGACTACATGTATTCCTGTCATCTGTAGTTTATAATGTTGCTAATTTATCCAGAATTGCAAGTGATCAAGAAAAGTTCAATTTAAGCATTGAATAATTGAACTTCTTGTTCTTCTATCCTCTGATTTTGAAAAAAGAGTGATATAAGACTTCTAGAGTTATTGTGTATTTTAAATAATTTAATCTACCACAAAATCCATAATTGTTTTTGACAGCTATTCATAATATAATGAGTTTAATCCACGTTATCTACTGTTACATAAATGTTGCTGTGTGTATATTTGTACATTTTAAGCATATATTTATCCAGTGCTCAACTGTGGCAGGCACTTTGGGAGGGGTGATGAATAAAATCATTCCCATACAACTCACATTTTAATGGAAGGAGACAATGAGTGTAAAATCAAATAAGACAATAATGAATAAAACAGAGCTAAATGCTATGAAGAAAAACAAACCAGGGTATCAGGTATACAGAGAAATGTCACTATTTTAAGTAATAGAGGGACACACTGATGAAGTGACATTTAAGCAGAAATGGGAGGACTGAGCATGCTAACTGAAAATGTGTTAATTAAATTCAGTATTACCATCTCTAAAAGTTTATTTCTATTTTTAACTTAAATAGGTAACTAAGGCATACAGTGAATGTAGAACAATTACCTTAAACTTAGTCAATGGATTCAGGTTTTCAGACTAAACATTCTGAGATCAATTTTCAACCATCTTTAAACTTAGTCTCATATAAAGTCTTAGGACATGAACAAAATACAGACAAATTTTTTGTCAGAGTGTAAATAGTCTTTGTTTCCAACTGAAACTTCCTGAGCCTGGCCTTTACTGTCCACATTCTTATTCACATTCTAGATCCTGAGATCCAATCAGAGTTGCCCATCATGTGCCACTTACCAACATTCTTAGGCTTCTCTAGTGCAAATCTCCAAACATTTTCAAACCAGTTCCAAAGGCTTCTTTCTGATCCACATATTCAGGTGCAGTTACAGCAATGCCCCCACTTCCCCTGGTACTAATTTTCTGCATTAGTCAGATTTGGCACAAAATACCTGACATCCACAATTTAAAGAATGAAATGGTCTATTTGACCCATGGTCTCAGTGGATTTGGTCCATGATCTGCTGGTTCCAACGCAGGAACATCATGGCAGAAGAGCACAGTGGAGCAAAGCTGATTGCTTCATTATGGCCAGGATGTAGAGCAGGGGAAAAACATCAGAAAAGAAGGGCCCAGAGACTAGATACAGTACCCAAAGTCATGCTTCTGTGATCCACCTGTACACACCCATAAGTATGCTGTATATTAATCCACTAGGTTTCTCTTAAACCAAACAAATTGTCAATCCCATTTAACTGCCACACCCCTCAATCCCTCTAGTGAGACAGGAAGGTTAGAGGGAGCTGGAATTGGATAAATTGTCTCAAAGTTATAAGGTTCTAGTAAAATCTTCTCCAGTGGAGAATAGGTCTTTGTGATAGAGAATGCTTAATTGTATTTGAAATGATTGTTTCCTCTCTGTGTCAGAGTCAGAAGAGGCTATTCCTTTGCTCTGTACTGTGAAAATTGGTTTAGTTCCTGGAGATAAAACCTATTAGCACATAGGGAAAGATCTCTTTTCAAAAAGTGCTTGTTTTCTAATCACTTTGTAGGCATGAATCTGCCTATAGATATGCACAAATCATCATGGTGTACCTTAATAAATGTTCACACAGAGAAAATAATCACATAACCAGCAACTTGATCAGTAATTCCCAATCTCCCTTTCCACTTATTGTCACTACCCTTTCCAAGATAACAGCATAGATTACATTTTTCTTATTTTGAGCTTTATATAAAGAAAACCAAACAAGGAGACTATTTTGCATCTTGCTTCTTTCAGCCAAAATGACGCTCAAAGCTGTGCTATGGCATATAGAAGTGCTTCATTCGCCTTCATTACCGCATATGATTTCATTGTATGAATATGACATAGTTTCCACTACAATGAGCATTTGGGTTGTGTTCTGTTTTTCTTTATTGAAAATAGTGCTTCTGCATACTAAAGCCCATGTCTTTTCATGATCATATGTTGTCATTTCTGCTAAGTGTGCACCGAAGTGTGTACCTTAGATTGTAACATACAAGTTTGCTACTGGTAGATTTGGAATGTTGAATGGAAGTGCAAAGTGACTAACACTTCAAACTCTCCTGAACAACTTATGTATGTTATTCATGTCACATGGTCACTAATCTTAGATATTGTCAGTGTTTTTAAAGTTTGTCTTTGTGTTACAGACAAAGCAGCTGATGTCATTTAAAACTCATCTACTAATTGTTAGTATTACGATCTCTAGCACCTTGATATTTGCAAAATTTCTTAAGATTCTCATGACTCTTCCCGTTGTTCTTTTGTTGTGCTACAAAAATTGGCAAGTGCACTGGAAAAATATGATTTTATTCTTTCTAGTATCTTAGACCATCCAGTTCTGTGTTCCTCAGCAGTTTTTCACAAGTATTTTATACATTGATGCAAATATTTATTTAATTATTTAAGGCTGTTTTCATTATTCTCAGTGGGGAAATTAGTCTACCCTAAGCTATATCAACATAAAAAAGTAAACACAGACATCTTATTTGATGAGTTAGTAATTCATATGCACAGGCTTCTCTAAAATAAAATGTTTACTCTTTTGTTTGTTTTTTTGCAGAGAAAATTCTATCCAAAATAATCTTCCAAGATTATGTCTCATCCATGGGACAATCAATATAGAATTAAGCTATTCTGAAATGTGTAGATTTTCCACTCTAAATAAAATATCATTTACTCATGCACATAGCTTTTGGCATAGCCCATTTTCAGAAGTTTTGAGGACCACACTTAGAATCCATGTGTACATCAAATTCTCTGAGTTGCTATACAATTTAGCAGAAAGGCAGATGGATAAATGTGTTTACATTGTTTTGCTATCTACAAATGTACCACTAAATATGTCTGGAAGTGTCAAAAAGAGCAGTGCTTGCTATCATTTTATGAATTGGGATAACTGTATTTGCATTGAGAACTCATGAGAGCAAAGGAAAAACCAAGCGACTGTAAATGTGCTTCAACCAGGAGCTGTGGGTTCAGAAAGCAATAATAGCAAAACTCCTTCATCAGGAAGAACATGAAGAACACACAAAGAATTACTTTTTGTTCTTCTAGGTTTTGCATTTTTTCAAAGAAATTCTTTTGCATTCAAACAAAATCTGTTCAAAGGGTAAGAAATGTTCTTTATTTTTTAAAATCACATGCCACTATTATGTTATCAAATTACAATCGTACCCAGGAATTCCTGAAAATTTAGAACATGCTATACTGTGTGAATTAATCAGTAAAAGTAATATATTTCTGGCTTCCAGAACCTAGGAAAAAATGGAGATGATACAAGAAGGCAGATGTAAGAATTTTTTACCTTTTCCCCCTCATCAGAATGGAAAATACAGGATGTGTCATATGAGGAGCCCGCGGGAGGGAGTACACTGTTCTCTTGACCCCAACAACATTCATCTTTTTGTCCTTCATCCAAAAGTATCTCTGCTCCCTGCAGAATGTGTATTTGATGTTAGTATTTTTTTTTTCAGTGCCTGAGTAATTGTGTTAGGAGTATCACACTTCGGGGCGTGATAAAGTGTGAAGGGCAGATGCCTGCTCTTGTCAAGGACTCCCTCAAACCTTACATGTCCAGGAATACTGTGTGCTTAGCACTGGTCCAGGTAGCCAGCCCTGATCACTCCCGATCCCAGCCTTGGTGGTGCACATATACACATATTTTAAGGTTGGAAAACACTCCACACCCACCCTATCATTAGTTTCCTGAGGTTCTTAGGCACTGTGAGACATCATTGGGCCTAAGATTTTGTACCAGAAATAGAGAAGAAAGCCAAAAGGATTGGGTGTTTCCTCTTAGTGCCCAGCAAACACAGGTATTTCCTACTTTGAGGTATTTCCTACTTTCCTACTTTTCCAGATTCATTCTCTCAGGGAATGAATCTGGGAAATGTCAAGGCCAAACCCTTTTGGATTTCAAGACTACAGTTTATTTGACTATAAAAAAGAACTATCATTGCATAATACAGTACATACAGTGAAAAGATAAAATTAAGGGTCATCATTTATTGAGTACATAAACTCATTTAGCAGGCATACTATATGTATTATTGTTGTTTTTGTGAACTTGCTATGTAGCCTAAGTTGCCCTCAAACTTGTGATTCTCCTGCCTTAGCCTACCTAGTACACATGTACCATTATCAGCCCCCAATTTTTAGATGAGAAAAAAGAACTCTAAGGATGTTGTGAAAACTGTTTAATGTCATACAAGGCAGATAGATTTCCTGTAGTAAATAAGTTCTACTACTGATGTCCAAGTTCATAGATGTTTTATTGAATCAATCCACTGAGAGTAAAGACTCCCACCCTGGTTGGAGGGGTAATTCCGCCTTTCCAGAGAGTCTACACTAAGAGAGAACTCTGTGGAAATACAGGCCTGGGGATCAGCGCCGGCAAGACGACACTCATCAGATGCTTTTCCTCTGATAGTGCGTGCGTTCTGGCTCAGCTATCCTTCCAGTACTTCTGGCTCATAGATCAGTAACTATTTTCCTTTCTTTTCTCCATGCCAATCCTCTGCTTCCATCTCTTGTGATAATTTCATTCAGGTGTTCCACTGCCTTTCCCTGTGACTAAACTTTAGTCAGGGTTTGCTCTCCCTGGAACAGTCACCTTAGTATTATGAATTTTTAAAGTAAATCATGGAATTCTGAAGATGATGCAGTGCAGAAATAGGTATGTTATGGTGCTGACGGTGATGAGGATGATCCTGATGATGATGACCGAGTTTTGCCTGCTCTCATGTGGCTTTGGATTGACCGTGGTCTATGGTAGTTAACATTCTGGGTATGTGGGTGTCTGCCTATTCTGTCCATCTGAGCTTCAACATGAGTAAGCAAGTAGTTATATTTCCCTCAGTCTTGTATAAATAGATTTCAAGTTTTGACTAGTTGTAGAAAAATAAAGAAAAGTGTTAGTTTCCAAGTTGTCAAGAACTACATTAAGTTCTCACTCCTTCATATTTTTGCTTGTGCCATTTGCTAAACATTTTCTCACTGCACAAATATGCCCCACCACAGGACTCCTAAGAGCACTTGACTGCTGCTGATTCCATTCCACAGGCATTTTTGGAGTGTTCATACATGTTGTCTGAACTGTTGGCAAAAAGAAATGTGAATGTGAGAGTCCCTTTCTCCAAGGAGAACTGAGCTATTTGGGTAATAATCTATAAGTCCATCAGTATCTAAGACAAAAATCTGATTCTTCTCTCAGGCTTCTTCTAGAAAATGAACACATTTTGGTCCAAAGAGGTCCCTGATTTTCAATGGTTAGCAAAAGCACAAATGCTTTCAGTTTAACATCTAAATGCTATGGTATTTGTCTGACAGATAAATCAAGATACCCTGTTAAACATGAATTTCAGATAAAGAATAATTTTCAGTGTTTTTCGCTAAATTTGATAACCCTAACAGAGTAGAGACATATACTAATTCCTGCTTAAATTTTGTTTTTGAAGAAGTGACAACATAATAGGAAGAGAATGAGATTTATAATCGGCAAGATATGAATTAAATTGTGACTTAAATAATAAATAATGCTTTACTTTTCTGTGCTCCCTGGGTTGAGCCACACCACTTTCGTAATATTCCTCATAATGTTAGTTAAAACTTGCACATTTCTTGGAG
Organism: Dasyprocta punctata; assembly: GCA_004363535.1. Taxonomy (NCBI): domain Eukaryota; kingdom Metazoa; phylum Chordata; class Mammalia; order Rodentia; family Dasyproctidae; genus Dasyprocta; species Dasyprocta punctata. The sequence continues at coordinate 38,463 of RJWM01010366.1, forward strand.
GGGAGGTCTTTTATTGTGTGTGTACTTTCCCAGTAGTGGGCCTGGTTGTTCTGTCTATCCTTTGCTAAACTATAATCCATCCCAAAGTGCAGTCATCAAAGCACATTTTCATCTACATGTCTGTCACTAGGGTGAGCTAGCCATCTTTTCCAGAGTCTCTGTGACTACCTTGTGCTTCCTTACATTACGGTGAATTTAGGATTATAGAACTTTAAAGCATTTCAAGAAAGAGAAAGTAGAATCTCTGTCTCTTAAAAGATGGCTGAAAAAAAGAAAATAAAACAAAGAAGGAAGGAAAGAAAACAAGAAAAAATATTGGATCTATAGATCAACATAGTTCAGATGTCCCTCATAGGCTCATGTGCTGCTTGAAGGTGTGGTCACCAGTTGATGCTACTGGGAGCCCATAGAAAGTTTGGAATGTGGGTCCTAGTTGAAAATGGTAGATCATTAGGTGTGTGCTATTGAAGCATATAATGGGACCCTAACCCCTTCCTTACTCCCTCTCTCTCTGTCCCTTTTCTGCTGTGAGGTGAACCACTCACTCTTCCACATGCTTTTCTGCCATGATGTTTTTGCTTTGCCATAGCCCTAAAAGCAACAAAGCCAGCCAATCATGGGCAGAAACCTCTGAAACCATGAGCCAAAATAAAACTTTCCTCCTTTATTTTGCTTTTCTCAGGTATTTTGCCACAGCAATAAAAATCTGACATATTAGTCAATTATTCTAATACAGCAGCTGTGTAGCCCACCTAGATCCATGAGGAAATAAACCTAGATCACATGGAAATAAACCTCTAGTTCTCAATATGAATTAGGTTAACAAATTTGTGGCCATCTTTAATTAGTGTTAATGTTTCTCAATAACTGTTGCAAAGAAGGTTGGTAAATAAAAATATATAGGACAAAGAATGCCAACAGAAAAGAAAAAATAGGAGGTGAAAATTAAAGATGAAAATACATGTATAAGGAAAAACACTAAAGTTTAAAAGTAAGAATAGTTGTCATAGTATAAGTATTTGATGTAGAATATGTAAGAAAAATATGCCACATATAGTAGTAACAAGTAAATCCAAATAACCCTTCTTTTTTGTGCAAGTGCTTTGGAATGAAAATCTTGAGAAAAACTTCTCGCAATGACATTTAGCACTGCCTATTGATAAGCTTATCCTATTTTTCTCAAGTGTTTCTTCTCTATTCAACAAAGTCTACATTTGAAAAATCTGAGGTTTAGAATATTTTATTATTTTTTTCCATGCATTTCCTATTCTTTTATTGTGTGTGTATGTGTGTTTGTGTGTGTGTGTGTGTGTGTGTGTGTGTGTGTGTGTGTGTGTCTGTGTCTGTGTGTGTGTTTTCCTATTCTTTTACTGAGGAGATTTCAAATAATATCGTGGTTCTTGCATTTTATATCTAAAATGTCCCATAAAAGTTCACGTGTTTGGAAAGTGACTGGATCCTGGAAGTACTATGTTTCTCAGCAGATTAGTCCATTAATGAGTTCATGGCTGACTCTGCTATTTTGAGCCTGGTCAAAAGACACTGGTCAATGGAAGTGTGACATGAAAAAGTATATTCTTGTCCCCAGTTTCCCCCTCCTCTACTTCCTGGCTACCATGACATGAGCTGCTTTTCTCTACCAGGTTGCTCCACTATGCTTTTCCTGCCTTGGAGCTGGCCAACCAGGGACTGAACCTGTTAGAAACAATAAGATTTAAGTTGTGGGGCTTAGATATTTTGTCCCAGTGGTGGAAAAATAACTAATACAGTGGTTTTGTAAATTTATTTTTTTTTCATACTGAAAGTGATCCCAGTCCTCAACTTCCATTTTATTGTGAATACTTTGCATGTAGGAAGAAAAAACCTATTATATTATTCTTACAGCTATGATAACCAGAATGCTTTCTTGACTACTGATATCTTCATCAATACTTCCATTTCCAAACCTCACTTGTCCCCATCTCAAAGAAATTGCTTTTTACAATCAGGCAAATTATTCTAACTTTTTCATTGTTTCCTAGAGTGCAGTGGAGGGAAATATGGGACATGAACAGGGGCATAATGAGAGAGTAAAAACCACCAGGATTTTAAATGTTAAAATTCACAAAATATGCAAAATGCCTTGAGGCAATGTAATATCACTGTCTCACAGAAGGCAGAAAATTACTAAGAGAAATTTAAATGATGTGCTGGAGAATGTCAACTGCATTTGGAATGGAGATTTGGATTTTTATAGGAATTGAATACACATTTCAGTCATTAAAATGAAACACTTTGAAATTGTTTCAGATTGAACTTTACATAGGGCCAAGGAAGAAATTACAATTAAATATATCATGCTAAGTTTTTAATTTATAAAATAAGACATAAAAAGGAAGTGAAATGCAGTTTTTCTCCAGCACCTTTCCATTGCTAGACTGTCAAAATTTGGGACTCCAGTTCACCCTCTATTTTCACCCTGTTGGAGCCCTGTGAGAATGACATGGGCACAACCTTCACAGACTCCTGGAGGGTGAGATGTCACTGACTGCCAAGTAAAGAGATATGAGTGACATTTTGCTGGGGTCTGATTTTCTTCTATATTTCCTCTTATTTGCACAGGGACCAAAATCATGATCTTCCCCTTGCCTTACTGCTCTTCATGCTTTGTTTGGTTTTCTTACTCTGCTTCTCTATTTCTGATCTCATTGTGTTTTTGTTTTGTTAGCTTTACTCCCTGCAGCTGCAGGCATCGAAGAGTCTAACGTAACTCTGATTCTTTTTCCCAGTTAGCTGCTAACTTGGATGTGGCATCCTGGACCTTGGGTGACCATCTGAAGAGTTAACAAGAAGTGCCAGTGTCCTTCCTGGGGAGTCTCATGAGACATTCACTCATGAGTTGGGCTTCTGTGACTTCTGCTCAGAAGTTAAAAGAAAACTTAAGATGAATAAGGGTGAGCTAAGTAAAGCCTGGTAAAGCCTCATCTTGACCAAAAGAATTCCATAAAGCTCACAAATCGTATCAGATTTTCTTGACTATAGTGACATAAACCTTACGTACAATTATTGCCCTTCCATAACAAATCCTAAACATTCTTTCTCCATTACTCTGTCAGCTGTGTTTTTCCTCTCTATCTCCACTAAAACTCCATTTACTACCTCTAAATATTGCTAAATTCTTTTTTTTTTTTTTTTTTTTTTTTTTTTGCGGCACCAGGGATTGAACTCACAACCTCACACCTGCCAGGGCAGGCGCTTAAGGCACTGAGCCAAACTCCCGGCCCTGGTTTTTCGAGGCAGGGTCGCACTATGTAGCTCAGGCCGGCCTTGCTCTCGCGTTGTAGCCCAAGCCGGCCTCGAACGCACAACGCTCCGCCTACCTCAGCCTCCCGAGTGCTGGGATTAAAATTATTGCTAAATTCTAATTTTCATATTTTTGTTAATATCATTTTTTCCAGAATACAAACCACAAAATCACCTTCTTGAACAGTGAGGTTCAATGGTAGATTTTTCTTCAACTTTAAAGATTAAAAATGTCTGTCTGGTTTCTCTTTCAGTTTTTGCTTGTTTATTATTATGCATTTGTAGTGCGTATTGATTACACTTTTTACCATGAACTAGTGCATGTACTCAACATATCTTAATTAGTTTTTATTCCTCTTTCCCCATCCTTCATCTCTCCTTCCTCCATCCTTGGTCCCCTTCCCATATTCAAAATATCTATCTCACTATTTCCTATTATCTGCTTTTTATTTTGCTCTTTATATTTTGGGTTTCTCATATAAGAGAAACTGTAATATTTAACCTGTGCCTCTGATATATTTTATTTATGATCTTAAGGTACATGCTTTTTTCTACATATGACTCAATTTATCCTTCTTTATGGCAGAGTAGTATGCCATTGTGTACAAATACATTTTCTCAATCCATTCATCTATTGATGGACATATAGGCCACTTGCAAGTTTTATCTAGTGTGAATTATTTTGCTGTAAACATAAGTGTGCATGGATCATTGTAACATGATTACTTTAATTCTTTTGGAAAGATGCATAATGGAGAACAGTTAGCTCAATTGGCATTTCTAGTTTTAGCATTTTGAGGAATCTCCATACTGACTTTCATAGGAATTGTACTACTTTACAATCCCATCAACGCTTAAGAAGTGTTCGTTCCCCCCACCACCACCCTGCAGCATCACCAGCCTCTGTTATTATTTAATTTATTGCTGGTAACCAGTCTTTCTGGGGTAAGATGGAATCTCAGTGTGGTTTTAGTTTGCGTTTCTGTAGTGGCCAGTGATGATGAACATCTTATTATTTATTGGCTATTTACATTTCTTCTTCTGGAAGTGTCTCTTCATTTCCAGTGAGTGTGTAAGATAATGGTACTACTTTAGAAAGGATTTGACATTTCTACACACCTCTTCCTTTTTTACAGTACTACAGTTCTCCTCTGAGACTCAGTGTACTCAATTATCATTGCTTGATATGACAGTGAGAATTATAAAAATATGTCAAGAATAACAACAACCTAGAATTTCGTGTGATATAAAATGTCTGGTAATAGGAAATCTAAGATCGGTGTAGCAACTCTGATGCTATTATGATCCACTACATTCCATGATTCCTTTGCTTTTAATTACAATGTTTATCTTAGAATACTTTCAGATTTGCAGAAAAGCCACAATGGTAGTACAGAGGACGCCCCTATACCTCACATTCTGTTTTTGATATTTTAGGTTGCATGCACATCTGTCACAATTAACAAATATTGATACATCTTTATTAACTACATGCTGTATTTTATCTGAGTTTATTAATAGGCTAACATCCTTCTACCATTTAGGATTCTATCCAGGATACTGTATTGCATTTTCTCATTACAACTCAGTAGGCTCCTCTTACCCAGGGCAGTTTCTTACTTTTGTTTTGGCCTAAAAAGTTTTAAGAAATGCTGGTCAGGAATGTTTTACTCCTCATTTGTGATGTGTCTGATGCTTTTCTCATTAAAAGATTGGATTTATAAATTTGAGAAAGAAGACTATAGAGGTGAAGTACTATTTGCATTACATCACACAGTACACGTGATCAATTTAACATGACTTTTTGATGTTGATTTACTCAATTGAGATAGTGTTTCTCAAATTTTAAAGCTGAAAAATTAACCATTTCCCCTTTATTTTTGTATTGCCTTTCCCTTTTCCCCTCTCTGTCTATACTGTACTCTTCGGATGGAAGCCATTGCGCAAATGCAACATGAAGTGTGAGGGGTATGCCCACCTCCTTCAGAGGGGTAATAGATAACGTATCTGGAACTCTTCTGTCTAGAATACTTGCACATCACCTCCCTCATCTTTTTATTTGCTCAATCATTTTTATATCTGTACAAACTCATGAAAAGTAATTTTGAACTTTTAGTTATAATCTAATAGAATCTTGCTAAATTTATTACATTTTTGTTCAAGTTGTTTATTTTGGTCATTGAGATTTCATTTGGTTCCTGTGTCCCATTTGCATGACCCATCATTGTGACAGTGTGTGTTATTTCATTTTATTTACTTTTTCAAGTATTTCCATTCCAATATTACAAAATACTCCAGACCCTTCTTGTATTATTTCTGCCCCAGTTCTACTACTAGAAATTTCCTCAAGGAAACCTGGTTTCTTTTATTGGAGGATGGTATTACCAACCAAAGTCAGAGTGCTAAATGTGTTCATTGTTCAGAGGGTCTTATTGCTTCCAGATTTCTCAGATAAGACAAATAAATATGTGGGTACTTGAAAAGTATGGTGTATGTATATCCACACTTATAAATATGTTATCTCTGTCTATAAACAGCAGGTTACACATGAATTACAATAATATATCTAGTTCAAATCCATTACCACATGGATCATTCAAGTTACTTTTCCCTTCCATATATATATATATATTTTTTTTTTTGTGGCACCGAGAATCGAACTCACAACTTCACACCCATCAGGCAGGTGTGCAAGCCGCTGAGCCAAACTCCCAGCCCTAGTTTTTTGACACAAGGTTGCACTATGTACTTCAGGCTGGCTTTGCTCATGTTGTAGTCCAAGCAGGGCTTGAACTCACAACTCTCTGCCTACCTCAGCCTCCTGAGTGCTGGGATTAAAGGCGTGCACCACCACACCCAGCTCCCTTCCATATATTTAACGTCCCACTTCAGCATGTACTAGCTACTTGATCATTATAGATGAATGCATGCATTTATAGCAATATCAGAATTGTTAACTTTACCACCACGGGAAATAATTTTACTAACTAGGGGTCAGTGCCACTGACACAGATTCTTTTGCTTTTAGTCTTATGGACATCATTCTGTAGTTACTTAGAACAACACTTTTTCCTCCATTCATGGAGGTTTGTTTTCATATAGCCATTACTTTTTTGCAATCTTTAGCTTGTCTTTATGGTTGTAAGATTTTTTTTATTTCCCTGTCTTGTTTATTCTTGTGATAAAGGAATAAACACCCAAAATATTGATGCCAAAGAGTTGATCTTTAAAGGTTTCCAGGAACTGCCATTTAATATCTTCTACTCTCTTAAAACTAGATTGCACAGCTGCCTGTGGACCAATCATTGAAAGAAAAGCAGGGAGCAAAGTTTTATAAATTGGTTCGTGGTTAGATTGTAGGCAGTGTCTTCCATACTTACAGTAATGGAGGTAGAAGTGGTAGGGTTGGTGTCATTCATTCCTTCTTTCAATAAATACTGAGTCTAAACTCCATGCCAGACTGTATTCTAGGTGGTAGGAAGGGCAGAAACTAGATTCTTCTTTCATGGATAATATAATTTCATTTAGAGGGAAGCCCAAAATCTAATTTATAAGAAGAGTTAATACTATGAAGAAACAAAACAGTAATGTGATGAAGGAATAAAGGGTCCAAAGAATAAATGGATAGTGTTAGAGATGTGATGACAAAAGGTCTTTTAAGAAGATGTACAAACTTTGAACTTGATATTGAGTGGTAAGCAGAAGTCACCAACTTGAGGCCCTAGGAAGGCTTGTCCATTTCAAAGGGCAAGTGAATGAAAGCCTCTGTGGTAGGAAGAGTTTGCACACCCAGGTTTATAACAGCACAACTCATAATGGCTAAATCTTGGAGGAAGCCTGTACATCCACCAACAGATGAATGGTTTAAAAAAATGTGGTATTTACACACAATGGAGGACAAGACTGAAGGATAAAACTGAGTCAGTTGTAGGAAAATGGATGCAACTTGAGACTGTAATGTTAAGTAAAGCAAGTCAGACATAAAAGCTTAAATATTGTATGATTTGTTTTATATGAGAAACCCAAAATATAAATAAAAAAAGAAAAATAGATCATAGAAAACAGGCAGATAGATGCTCTGGGGATGGGAAGGGTACCAAGAGATGAAGGGAGAGAGGAGAGTGCAGAGGGGAAGGATATAAAAATAGTATTAAAATATGTTATGTGCATATACCAACTCTCCATATGTTTTAGTTATTTTCTTCATTGCTGAGACAAAATACTTGACACCCAACATTAAAGGAAGAAAAGCTAGTTTTTGGCTCACGGTTTGTAGAGGCTTCAGTCCATAACTGGCTGGCATCAAGGTGGGGTGGCAAGGCAGAGGGGCATTGTAGAGGAGAAACAGTTTGTGGGAGGTAGAAGGCAACAAAATCATCAAACAGAATGTGACAAGTAACAAAAAAAGCAGCTCTCTTTCTGTCTCTTATATCTTATCCAGGTTACCTGCCCTTAGGGCAGAGAGCACTCACAGCCGGCATCCTATCATCACACCTGTGAATCAATTCCGGCATCACATCCTTGATCCCAGGATCACACACTCTGAAAAGCCCTACCACATGAGACTTTGGGAGGACATCTAGGTATAAGTCATAGCACCATGATAAAAGTAATCATTACATACTGAAAATATATACTTATAAACATGAAAATGGAGAAACTACCCAGAACCTGGTGGAGTGTAGGTAGATGACAGGGAACAAAGTAAACAGCCAGGTGAGATGTGATTAGTATGGTGCCCTAGGCCAGATCACACAGCACCTTGCCAACATGAGAGAGAATGAAGATTTTACTACAACTGCAAGGCAAACAATTGGCAGATTTTAAGGTGAAAGATTAAATGAAATAAATTACATCATACAGAGCTACAATGCCCACTGTGTAAAGAATGGATTTCCTGGAAGTTGGAGTGGGACCCAGGAAAGCAGTCAGGAGTTTCCTGAAAGATTCAGGTGACAAGAAGAGTGACTTGTTCTAGGGAAGTAGGGGGAGAATAATCAGCATTTGGATTAATTTTGTATTTGGGAAGTAGAAAGGGTTGTGTTTTATGATGCTTTATATATGAGATAAAAAATAGAGAACTTACTAGTGATATTGCTCAGATACAGAAGTCTGGGTGTCTGTTACTATCGAACAAAGTACCAAAAACTGTATTTTTCTTTTTCTCATGATGCTGGGGATTGAATTTGGCTTTGTGCATGTGAAGCAAGTGCTCCACCACTGAGTGCCATCCCCAGACCCTGGCTCTGGCTTTTATGTGATTAGAATCACTTAAAGTGTGCCTCGAACTGAAGCGGTTAAGAACTGCCTGGGTCTCTGTCTCTGTCTCTGTCTCTGTCTCTGTCTCTGTCTCCTCTTGCTGTAGCCCTGGGTTTTCCATGCAAGCCCTCTGTGTTGGCTGGCTTGGGCTGTATGGCAAACTTAGTGTAGGCAACCAGCTTGGCTTGCTAGCTGATGATTTCCATGAACAAAACTGAAGCTGGAAACCTTCCTGTATTGGTTGGATACTGTGACCCCCAAGTCCTCACATAATTTGAACGGGACTGAGTCTGGCGTTCCTGCCTGGTTTGTTGTCAAGCACTGGGATTGGCAATGTTAGTGCTGCACCTGCCCAGGGGTGGAGCCAACATACAGTGTAAGGGCAAAAGGAAGCCGTGTCTTCCCTCTCTTGCTCTTCTACCCTCTCTTGTCTGGCTCACCTTGCTGTTTGGTGGCTGCCATGAATGGCTGTCCCACCACATCATACTGCCTTGGAGCCAACTAAGTATGGACTGAAACTCCTGAGATCTGTAAGAAATAAACCTTTCCTCCCCTAATTTTGGGTGTCAGGTATTCTGTCTCAGCAACAAGTGAAAAGTAACTAAGACACTTCCTCAGCTACCCTCAGAAGTCGCTACTCATTGTCATTTCCTCATCATTCTGTTGGCTTCTGAGTCACAGTCCACCCAGATTCACATGAAGGAGAAATGAGGCTTTTCTTACTAGTGGAAAGAGTATAGAACAGCAGATGGACTGAGAAGAATCACTATATTCATCTTTAAAAAAAGTGCAGATGTGACAGAGGTCCCTGCGACTCCTATTAAACTCTCCTTCATACAAATTACATCGCCCCTGATGATAACCTAACAAAATTTTTGTTCCATCAGAGTATCTGACTTAAACTCAAAAGCCAGGTTCTCCGCAGTTAAATCTGGTCTTCTAGCCTCTGACAGATAGACTTGAACTCCTCCAGCACTGCTCTCTGTCTGAAGATCTATAAACTAGAAAGTCCCTTACTTAACCCATACATATCCAACAGACACCAGTGAAACACATGTCCAGTACCTGCAGCAGACCCCCACTCAAAAGGCATGCACACAACTACAGCTGTTCTGTATCAGTTCTGGAATCCAGCCAGGCATAATTCTTTCATCCACTTTAATTTGTACTTCCAATGAGTTTTTCTTTGTGTCTCAGGTCTTTTGCCTGGGCCCTTGTTTTTACCTTCTGGATCATTTTTTTCTATTCTCAAGAAATGTCTCTGGTGTTTGCAGTTAATTACTTTTCTTTTTCCTGAGTTTTACCTTTACAAGTTCAGGAGTCCAGGGTTTTAGAACTGTTGTGGCCTTTCTGCATGTTTATTTAAAATCTGCCTCAATGGACAAAGGCTATACCTTGCTTGTATCTTTGTGAGGATTCTGAGATAATACCCTGAGGGTCTTAGAAATGCTTTTGGTTGATTGAAAGGACCTGTAGACAGGTTATCAGGGACCCTGAGGCCTTTCTCTGAAAGGTGTCTTGAAGCTCAGCCTTACCTCTTTCTGATAATCCCACAGTTGCATTTTACATTTGTTTTTTGGCCTGAGACACTTTCTTGTTTTGAAAGTGTTTTACTACTGAAAAGGTGGTTTCAAGGGTTTCTGCAAATTCTTAAACATCAATTCAAAGCCTAAATTGTTTTGGATCTATTTGTTTGTTTAGCTCTTCTTCTTTTCATTTTACTGATGGCAATTAGGAGAAACTAGCTTTCACTGTCAATACCTTTCCTGGAAATCTCCTTCAATGATAACATTCAATGGGGAAATTTTTTCCATGGTAACTCAGACAGATGACAAGCATGCTTAACTCTGTCACTATATGTCAGGCTCTCTTCGTCTTCTTTTTTTTTTATTTTTATTAGCACATGTTTGCAACACATGGAGTTTATAATCATCTTGAAGAGTGGGTACATGTGCATAACACAACTTGTTTCTTTTTAAAATCTCCTTCCCCTCTCCTCTCCCTTCCTCCTTTCTCTAATTCTTTCCTAATTTTCATTCTTGTTGATATTATTAATCTTAGCTCATATTTATGACCTCTATGTTTGCACTCACTGAGATTATTAAATTCCTGTGGAAACTATACCTTCATTCTACTTGTTTCCCCTTTGTCTCTCCTTGACCTCTCACTCTCAGTGTTTTAAACTCTTTCCCATTTGGAAGAGATCCATTCCCTTACAACCACTGTGGAAATCTTTTTTTGAATCTTCTAATATTTTCCTTTCTTTCCTCCAAGGGTTTACTGACAGCCTGCTTGAGGCCTATAAGCTTTAACTAATGTCTTTGGGCTTGTTAGGCTTTTCTCAATAATATCCACAAGGTACCTCTGGCTTCTGCCTGATCCTAAGCCCAACATCACATGGTTTTGGTGTTTATTAAGCATTTCATTTTCAGGTACCTAATTCAGTTCCAAGCACCTATGACACATAAAAATAATAGATAGAATAATACTCAAATTATCTCTCATAGTATCAGTGGGTTTGAAATTTGAGAAGCAGTTGACTAATTCTGTTTCAAGCTTTAATCAGTTGCTGCAAGATAAAGACTGAAATGGGAGCATGACAGGATTGCTTCTCTCTGTCTCTGTCTCTTTCTCTGTCTCTCTCTGTAGTTTTAGGGCCTTTCCATTGGTCTCTGATCTCTGCTCTGTGTTGGTAAATTGGGCTTTGTTACATCATGGCAGCCTCAGGGTAATTAGAATACTTGCCTTGCTGTTGAAGGGTCCAATGTAAGAGTTTAAACAGGTAAGAAATAAAAATTGTCTGCCATCAGCTAGCATCAGACTGCCCTGCATGGTATCTGCTACATTTCATTGGTTTCAAGTGTATCGTAAGTGCACAGAGATTCCACAGAAATTCAAGGTAAGAGAAATTTATTTCATCTCTTGAACTAGAAGAGAAAGGCATGAAGGGTTATTTTCAGTTTGTACATCTGTGACTAGTACAAGAATTGTTTGCCCTTGGCAGACAAAAGAAGGGACATATGGACCTCTTGAAAGAAGAAGGCCAGAGCTCTGCAGGAAGACAGCCCCTTAGGAATAAAAGTTAGAGGTAATCATTAACTCAGTAAGGTATCTATCCCACAAAACTTACTATTTTTACCATTTAAAGTGCACAAATCAGTGTCATTAAATATAAATGTTGTGCAACCATTTCTACTTTCCAGTAGAAGACAATTATTTTTGGGGAGGGAACAGGTTTGGCACAGCTTGAAGAATAATCAACAACAATGAAGAAAAGGTGACTCTTAAGACTGAGTTGTGGGGCTGGTGGCCTCCCCTTCCTGGAGTGCACAGGTGCCGTGCTCCTGTAATTATCTGCTGCTGAGAAATCCTGGTGTTAGCAGCTGTGATGCCACAGCAAAGCAAGACACTTCCTACACAGAGGAAAACCACTGACTGCACAGACCAGGACCAGTTTCCCACAGTGACCCGCAGGCAAGGCTAGCAGAGGCCAAAGCAGAGGAGATAACAAAGGGACAACTTTTTCGCTCTTTCTTAGTAAAAAGATGGGTCTTCTTCAAGTTACATCAGCAATCTTGTTGAGTGAAAACTTACATGTAGAAAAACATTTACTCTAGGCAGGATACAGGTGATGAAGTGGCCAGCTGAAAAAAATAAAGCAAATACAACCATATTTTACTCTAATTTTGTAGAACTCATCACACTGGTTACTTAAGCATGAGTCTACTGTTGAGTAAAACCTAGAGAAAATTGACTTTGAATTTACCTTTCAGTTAATATATTCTGAGCAACTGTGTTCACAAGTGTGGGGTTATTACATTTCTGATTCCTAGTAACTCAGACATTAGAATAGATAAGGAAAGTGACAGACCTGTTCTCATTCTAGTATTATTATAACTCTTTACTGTCAGGAAAGTCAGGATGTTTGGCTTCTTTCTGTAAGAAATTGTCAGTTGATAGGCAAAGCTTCAAGAATAATTAAAGAAATAGGATATGTATGCTCCCTTGGGAAAATCAATCTTTTGCAAATGTATTTAAATGAATTCAATGTCCTTTCCTTTTAATAGTGCTTATCTGAGTGAAAACATTTATTTTATATTTTTTATGGCACTCAGAAAACTATGATGCCTCTTTAAAAAATAAATTATAGTGTAAAAGTCACAGAGGAGGTTGACTGAAATGAAAAAAAAAAAGAATCCCAGGAACATTCTCCATAAGTTTCTTGCTGTCTTATGTGTGCTTAAAGTATGCCAAATAAATCTCAAAACACTTCCTGTTACCCAAGCCTATTTTGAAGTGCCTTGGTAAATGTTTAATGCATCCCTAACTCTTATTCAGTGTGCCAGGAGGAGAAGGATTTGTTTTTGGCAGGAGTTGGCTTTGGTAAATGCCACAGGTTAGTTCAGCAGGTGCCGAGGCATCTGTGTAAATTAGAAGAGTTTGACGGCTGCCCAGTGACACTGACCGTCGTTCTCTTTGGGAAACTAGACTTTGATGCTTGGATTAGGGCAGAAATAAATGTCAGTTCATCTATTTACTTCTCCTCCACACACACACACCTGAAAAGTTGTCTTATAAATACAAATACCTCACTTTTCAGAATTCTCAAGGCAATGGTGCTTGGGTTGAGAACTAGGGACTGCACAGAACGGTCTGGAGGATGGATGGGAAGAGGGAGACAGAGGTTTGCCATGGGTGTACCAAGCACTGTGGGTGCCCTGTGGGCATTATCTTCTTCACTATCTCCAGAGGGAGATGCAGCCACCACACTTTGCTTGTTGTGGGTTGGAGCTCGATATCCCCCCAGAGCCTCGTGCTCTCCTCAGTGGGGCTCTTGGGAGGGGTTAGATCATGGAGCTGAGGTCCTCGCTAGTGGATTAGTGCACTGCTGAGTTTCTAGCTCACCTGCTATTAGGAGGTGGGATCTGGTCAGAGGAGGTGGGTCACTGGGAGTGTGGCCTAGAAGAGTTCATCTCTTCCCCATGTCTCCCTTCATTCTCTGATTCCTGGTGGCTGAACCATAAGCAGCTATTCCTCTGCATGTGCCTGTGCCATGCTGCCCTGCATGGAAGCCCATGGACTATGAACTGAACCTCTAAAAACTCTGAGTCACTTCCAGGAAGATGGCAGAGTAGTAAGCAGCAGAGAAAACAGCCTCCCTGAGAGATACCATCTAGACATGGGAATATACCATCTTGAGGAAGACAAAAAGGAGAGGGTGGGTCCCTTGGACCCAGGAAGAGTCTGCAGTCTGAATCAAAGCCCACAGTGAGAATGAAAGGAAAATGTTCAATGAAGAAGAAGGCAGTAACTGGTGGTACCTTCACCCAGAGCCAGACTCACAGTGTGAGGGGAGTTGTTGGAAGTTGGGGACACATGGTCACAGTGTTGGTGGCAGATGGTGACCCTGAGGGCCTCTGTGAAGTGATTTGGTGGAGGACAGGAGCAGCAGATGCCAAGGACTATGCTGGCTAGTGGGAGGGCAGAGCACTTGGTCCTCTCACAGGAGACAGCAATTGGCTGGGAACCATTTTGCAGTTGGGCCGGATAAGGCTGGAGCCAGAACTGTTGCCGGCTTCCTCCAACAGCTCCTAGCTGGGCACAGACCTGTGGAAATTGCTTGAATTGCAGTGAGCCCAATGAGTCTGATCTCGGGACAGGTCTGCTAAGGTTGTCTACTACTCTGTCATAAAGCAACTGCTAGCTTGTGGGGATACAGTGCCACGATTTGGGTCACTGTCTCCATAGGCTATCTACTAGTGAATCTAGAGAGAATCCTGAAAGTGGACTTTTCTTTTCTTGTTTTATTTAGTTTGTTTTTTGTTTTTCTTTCTTTTTATTATTTTCTTTCTTTTTTCTTCTTTTCTTTTGAGCGTGAGTGTGATTTCTGCCCTCCTTCTGGGTGTGGTTTTGTTCTGTTTTACCTTTTGTTTCTTTTAGCTCTCTTTTCCCTCAGTCTTCTGCATCAGTTTCCCCAAGTTGGTGGAACCCATCTTTGTCCTCCAACCTACTTGTAATCTCTCTTTTCCCACTTCTCTATCTTCTTCTTAATCCATTTTGGGTCTTGACCCTTGAAGATAGAATTGATATATTGCAGACTTATGTAATGTATATGATTGTTTTGCATTCTGTTGTATGGTCACAAATTCAGTTTATATTATTGAGGGTTGCAAATCAGGGGTTGGTTCAGTTATTGTTTTGCTGGTTTTGTTTGGTGCTGTGGGTGCCACTGCAACCAGAATTAACATGATTGTTCTAGACAGCTGTTTGCCCTGATGGTCCAGGACTGAGGTTGACTTGGGGTCATAGAGAGTGCTGAGGCATGGTGCCAAAGGACCAGGGACTGGGCGTGGTAAGCAGTAGCTTCTCATCTCTAAAAAACTGGGACCTTCCAACAGACTCAGAGCCCAGGAACTAGCTACACCTGGAAGATAGCGCAGAGAAGTGATCATCACCTGAATGTCCTTAATACCACCAATAAAGCAACCCACCATAGGCAACTAACAAGTATCACTCTAGGGATTAAACTGAAAAAGAAAAGATATGAGAAAACACTTAAACAGGACACAACCTCAGACACTCAGTTCACCAAAGGCAAACCCAGTGGGCAATGAGGCTAGAAAATCTGAAAGCCCCCTACCAGGTCTCTCCAAAGTGGTAACAAAGCAACTGAATGAGGCTCTGGAAAAAAAATGAAATCAGAAATAATCTTTCAAATAACTACAGAGATTACCAAAATACACAACACGCTTAGTGATGTTGGAGCAGACACAGACAAAAAAATAAAGTAGTTGAAGCAAATGATGGAAACACAACATAGGAAACAAATGGATTCCACAAAGCAGATTCAAGCAGGTATTCAGGAGAATAAAATCTCCACTGAAAGTATTTGAAGCAGATTAGGCCAGTGTGAGGACAGGATCTCAGATATTGAAGACAGGCTTGCAGTTAGTTATCAGGAAAAGACAGCTTTCTCAAAACTAGCAAGGGAATATGAGAAATCAATCCAGCAGCTGCTTGATGAGACAAAGAGGAATAATTTAAGATTAATTGGAGTCAATAAACAAGCAGAAGATACCACAAATGACATTCAAAACACCCTCACAGACATTGTGATGGAAAACTTTCTTGGTGGAGAAAAAGAATTTGACATACAAATAAGTGAGGCATATAGAACTCCAATTAGCAATGATTAAAAAAAAAACTACTTCCAGGCATATCATAGTCAAGAGTCCAGAAATGTAACACAAGAATAAAATCTTAAAAGATGTTAGGGAAAAAGAAACAAATCCCTTATAAAGGAAAACCCACCACAATTACAGCTGACTTCTCAGCACAAACTCTCAAGTCAAGGAGAGCTTGGAGTGAAGTACTCCAAGTTCTAAAGGAAAACAACTTTCAACCCAGGTTGATGTAACCTGCAAAACTATCATTCAAAATAGATGGAGAAATAAAATACTTCCATGGCAAAGAACATCTGAGAAAACTCATAACCCCCAAACAAGCACTCCAGAATGTTCTGAAGGACATTTTAGAAAGAGATAATAAAGACTTCAACTCCAGGAACCCCAACAGAATGAATCCACCAGAAAAGGCAAACAATTAGAGGAAAGGGAAAAAGAAAAAAAGGGGGAAGCTAATAATAAGAAAATAACATGACAAGGGTGAGTCAATACATTTCAGTTTTAACCATTAATGTTAGTGGTCTCAATTCACCAGTCAAAAGACACAGACTGGCAGAATGGATCAAGAAGCAAGATCCAACAATATTCTGTATACAAGAAACACATTTAATTCAAAAAGAAACTCCTAGACTGAAGGTCAAAGGATGGAAAACACTACTCCATGCAGCAGGAATTCAGAAAAAGCAGGGGTTGCTATTCTATTTGCAGATAAAGTCAATTTCAAGCCAAGACTGATTAAGAGAGGCAAAGAAGGTCACTATATCTTGGTAAAGGGAACAATCCAAGAGGAAGAGATAACAATCATAAATGTATATGCAAGAAATATTAGTGCACCCAGTTATATAAAGCAATTATTAATGGATATGAAAAATCAAATAAGTCTTCATACCATTATACTGGGAGACCTCAATCCCTCGCTGTCACAAAAGACAGATCAACTAGACAAAAAAATCAATAATGAAATATTAGAACTATACCAAACTTTTGAGCAAATGGACTTAGTAGATGCATATAGAGTCTTCCACCCCACAACATCAGAATACACATTTTTCTCATCTGAACATGGGACATTCTCCAAAATAGATCATATACTGGTTCATAGAACATGCTTAAGTAAATGTAAAGGAATTAAAATTATCCCATACATACTATCAGATCACGGTGCAATGAAATTTGAAATCCATGCCAAAGGAAACCATCAACACATGGAAATTAAATAGCACCCTACTGAACAATCAATGGGTCACAGATGAAATTAAAGAAGAAATTAGAGAGTTTTTACAGTTAAATGACAATGGTAATACAACATACCAGAACACGTGGAACACAATGAAAGCAGTCTTAAGAGGGAAATTTATAGCAGTAAATGCCCACATCAGGAAAACAGAGCAACTTCATATAAATAACTTAATGTTGAACCTCAAACTTCTAGAAAAAGAGGAGCAGGCTAAACCAACAACTCATACAAGGGAAGAAATTATAAGGATCAGAGTAGAAATAACCACACTGGAGACTAAAAAAACAATTCAAAGAGTCAATGAATCAAAGAGTTGGTTCCTTGAAAGATTAAATAAAATTGACAAACACTTGGCCAATCTTATCAAAAAAGAAAGGAAAGAAAAGACTCAAATCCATGCAATTAGGAATGAAAAGGGTGAAATCACCACAGACCCTGTAGAAATCCAGAAAATCATCTATACCTACTTTGAAAACTTACATTCTAATAAGATGGAAAATACAGAAGAAATGGACAGATTCCTAGATACATATGAATTACCAAAGTTAAATCAATAAGATATAAAAATCCTAAACAACTCAATATCAATAAATGAAATTAAAGATGTAATTAAAAACCTATCAACAGAGAAAAGCCCAGGCCCAGATGGATTCACTGCTGAATTCTACAAGAAATTTAGTAAGAAAAAAAAAATTTAGTAAGACCTAACACCACTACTTCTCAAACTCTTTAATGAAATTGAAAGGGAAGCAATACTCTGAAATTCATTCCTGGAAGCAAGCATTACTCTGATTCCCAAACCAGAGAAGGACCCACTAAGAAAGAGAATTACAGGGCAGTCTCCCTAATGAACATTGACACAAAAATCCTCAATAAGATACTGGCAAACAGACTGCAGCAAATCTTCAAAAAGAGTGTACACCATGATCAAGTGAGATTTATCCCAGGGATCCAGGGAAGGTTCAACATACGTAAATCCAAAAATGTAATACATCATATTAACAGAGCCAAGGATAAAAATCATATGATTATCTCAATAGATGCAGAAAAAGTTTTTGACAAAGGTCAGAACCCATTCATGATAAAAACTCTATGGAAAATTGAAATAGAAAGTCTCTATCTCAGTCTGATAAAAGCCATCTATGACAAACCAACAGCCAACATCATGCTAAATAGACAAAAACTGAAAGCTTTCACTCTAAAATCAGGAACAAGACAAGGATGTCCACTGTCTCCACTCTTATTTAACACAGTCCTGAAAAATTTAGACAGAGCAATTAGACAAGAGAAAGAAATGAAAGGAATAAAGATAGGAAAGGAAGAAGTTAAACTAGCATTATTTGCAGATGACATAATACTCTACTTAGAAGATCCCAAAAACTCCACCAAAAGCCTTCTAGATTTAATAAGCAGATTTAGTAATGTAGCTGGTTACAAAGTCAATACTCAAGAGTCGATTGCCTTCTTGTACACAAATAACAAACTCACTGAGAGAGAAATCAGGGAAACAATATCTTTTACAATAGCACCCAAAAAAATGAAATCCTTAGGAATCAATCTAATGAAAGATGTAAAAGACCTCTTTATTGAAAACTATAGTACTCTGAAAAAGGAGATTGAAGAAGGTATTAGAAGATATCCCATGCTCTTGGGTAGGAAGAATCAATATAGTGAAAATGGCCATACTTCCAAAACTGCTATACAGATTCAATGCAATCCCAATCAAAATCCCAATAGCATATCTTATAGAATTAGAGAAAACAATCTTAAAATTCATCTGGAACTAGAAGAGACCTAAAATAGCAAAGACAATCCAGGGCAACAAAGACAAGACAGGGGGCATCACAATTTCTGACTTGAAATTATATAATAAATCTACTGTGATAAAAGCAGTGTGGTACTGGCAAGAAAACAGACCCAATGATCAATGGAATAGATTAGAAGATGCAGAAACAACTGCAGACACACTAAGGTACTTTATTTTTGATAAAGGTGCCAAACACATTCACTGGAAGAAAGATAACCTCTTTAATAAATGGTGTTGGAAAAACTGGCTTTCCACATGCCAAACATTAAAACTGGACCCATATCTTTCACTATGTACTAAGTTAAAATCTGAATGGATTAAAGATCTCAACAATAAAACAGAAACATTGAATCTCCTGGAAAATAGAGTAGGTAAAACTCTTGAAGACATTGTTGTAGGCAAAGACTTTATGAATAAAAGCCAGGTTGCACAGGAACTATTGCAAAGAATCAACAAATGGGATCTCATCCTATTGAAAAGCTTTTGCACAGCAAGAGAAACCACCAACAGAGTGAAGAGACTAACCACAATGTGGGAGAAAATGTTTACCAGCTGTCCCTCAGATAAAGGATTACTATGGAGAACGTATAAAGAACTTTAAAAAATCAGTCCTCCCAGATTTAAAGACCCAGTCCAAAAATGGGGATCTGAGATGAACACACACTTTTCAGATGAAGAAGTACAAACAGCAAATAAATACAAGAAAAAATGTTCAACAGCACTGGTCATTTGAGAGATGCAAATTAAAACAATACTGAGATTCCACCTCACCCTAGACAGAATGGCTAGTGTTAAGACGTCAGCCAATAGCAAGTGCTGGAGGGTCTGTGGAGAAAAAGGAACTCTTCTCCACTGTTGGTGATAATGCAGGCTGGTGCAACCACTGTGGAAGTCAGTGTGGAAATTCCTCAAAAACCTAGGATTGGAGGTCCAATTTGACTCAGCTATTCCCCTTCTAGGTATCTTCCCAAAAGAATTAAAAACATCAAACCATAGCGATATATGTGCACCTATGTTTATAGCAGTGAAGTTCATAATAGCCAGATCTTGGAAACAACCTAAATGCCCATCAACTGAGGAATGGACAAAAAAGATGTGGTATTTCTATATAATAGAATACTACTCAGCTATAAAGAATGATAAACTGGACACTTTCATACTTAAATGGATGTACCTTGAAAATATACTTTTCAGTGAAATAAATAAGTCACACCTATGTAAGCATTGTATTGTTGCACTTGTGTGACAAACTGAAAGAAAAACTATGTATATGGTTATGTGTGTGTATATGTATATAAAATAGTTAAGATAGTTAAAAGTAAAAAAGAATTTGCTGAGATTTTGAGAGATATTGAGGTGAATCAATAGAAAAGCTTAGGGAGAATAAATGTTTTGATATCTGTCCAATTCACATGCATAGTCTATCTTCGCTTATTTAGGCTGTATTTGAGTATTTTTGATCAGTTTTTATAGTTTTTAGGGCACAGATAATGAATGTATTTTGGTAAATCTATACAGTAATGTTACTTTAAGCTTTTTTGTGAGGTTGTAACTTGTGTCTTTAAAATTTTACTTTTGAATTGTTCATTGCTTATATATAGGCCAACACTAGATTTCTGTATATGGCTTTGTGACCTTGTACCATGACCTTGCTAAACCTGTTTGTCTGTTCTATTGATTTTTTTGTAGATTCTTTGTAAATAAAATAAATAGACAAATAAAATTAAAAAAAAAAAACTATGAGTCAGCATAATCTTCTCGTCTTTGGCAGTATTTGATATTGTGTCTCAAAGAGTTGGAAAGTGACTAAGACAATGCCTTTTTCCTGTTTTTGAGGGGATTGAGCCCAGGGCCTCACGCACATCAGCAGGTGCTTTATCACTGAGCCACATCCCCAGCCCTTTTTGTTTTATTGTGAGACAGGGTCTTGTTTCATTCCCCAAATTGGACTTGCACTTGCCGTCCTCCTACTGAAGTCTCCCAAGTGGCAGAATTACAGGCATGTGACACAAAACCTGGCTATGTCACTTCTTGAAAGACAAGAAATCTAAGACTTGGAGAGTATAAATGAATAGCATAGGATCTGCCCAGTAAGATGCTGAGCTGGGCTTGTATAACTTTATGATCTGTGACTCAACTGCTACATGAGGTTGGAAAAGAAGCCAGTGGGAAGAAAGATGGAAATAAGCAGAACTTCACACCACTATTCATCAGTCTCGTTTGATACTTATCCATGTCTTGCAATTTACTGCTTAGTAGAAATGGGAGAAGTTAGATTTGCATAGCCGATTTTAGTTGTTCTTAGGGCAAAGAATAAAATGAAGCAGCAATTGTTCAAAAATAAATGACAGAGAATCTGGTCACACTTATTTCCTGAACCAACTTTGCCATGCACCTACCTTCCTGCCTCAGTATCTCATGTAAATAAGTTGTAAGAGAAAAGATCTATTTAGTTTGTGCCTCTAGAGGTTCCATTACAAGATTAGGCAAGCCAATTGCCTAGGCTTCTGCTAGGGTGCCAGACGGTAATGGCAGGAAAGATGTGGCAGAGCAAAGTGAAAAAGAAGAGGAGGAGAAAAAGGAGGAATAGAAGAGGAAACAGGAGGAAGAGGAGGAGAGATGGTGGAGGAGGAGAACCTTTGGGGACTGTGTTAGTAAACAATGCATCGCTATGCTAGAACACCCACAAATAATAACAGCTAAGGAAAGGGTTGTTTGGGCTGATGAGTGGCTTCAAAGTTTGCAATCCTGGGGAGTTGGCTCCATGAGTCTGGGCCTCAGTGAGGCAGCACAGCCTGGCAGAGGGGTGTAGCAGTGCAAAACTGCCCACCTCATAGTAGTCAGGAAGAAGAGAAAGAGGACAAGCCAGAGACAAAGGGGCCGAGGAGAAGACATAGCCCTCAAGTTCATGACCCATTATCCACTCCCTTTAGGCAGGTCCATGTTCTAGTTCTTTTGCCTTCCAATTATGGCATTAGATCAGGACTTTCTCCATGGACTAGACTCATGAAATTAGAGCCCTTGTGACCCAATCACTTCCACAAAGTTCATCAACCAATCCTTCAATATAGTGAGTCTCTGGGGGACATGTCATATCCACACTATCACAGAGGCCTTCACCAAATTCTTAGTTCTGTTCTCAGAGATACCAATCCCAGCATAGCAAGTGCCTCATCATTAACCAAATAAAGCACTCAAGACTCCAAAGGAGAGACTCCTACATTAAAAGCAAATAAATAAACTCAGGTACAGTACATGCCATGCCCTATGCTAGCATTTTAATCCCACAGAATGAGAATGTAAAGATAATCAACCTGGCCCTACCATGAACAATAGTGTTATTTTTAGAGTTTTTCTCCCCCCTTGATTAGATCTGTAACTGACCACTTGAAGGGAAAAACCCTGAGAATATGTACTAACTGGTGTAATCATGGCCTGAGAAACAGTCTGAGAGGTATTACCTCTCAGAGCCGCACTGTGCCTGCGATGAGAGAGGCTGAGGTGAAGGATCATTATTATTTGAAGAGCTCCTCTCTAGCACAGAAAGAATCCAGGAAGGGCCCCTCATCCCACCATCCTACAACCACTTTCCGCACACATGAGACTTCTGGGGCCATTACAGATCAAAGCCATAGCACCTGCTGCTTGTTTTAAACTAAGGAGAAACACCATGAGCAGGAGCTGAGCAGACCCATCAGACACTTAACGCAATGGTGACTGCCGGGGTCCCAGACATAGGAACTCACTTACAACTGCGGATTTGATGTGAGATTGATGTGTGAGCCTGGGTCATGCCCATACTTTCCAGATGTTTCCAGATGTGCATTCCGGTTTCCTGTCCTGTTCTCAGCATGCTTTCAGTTTTGTGTGCTATATCCTTAGTGTGGGGTCATGTTATTTGCAGTCAAAAGAATCTTAATTTACGAGGCCGGCTTGGGCTACAACACGAGTGCAAGGCCGACCTGAGCTACATAGTGTGACCCTGCCTCAAAAAACCAGGGCCGCGAGTTTGGCTCAGTGGCTTAAGCGCCTGCCCTGGCAGGCCCGAGGTTGTGAGTTCAATCCCCAGTGCTGCAAAAAAAAAAAAAAAAAAAAAAAAAAAATCTTAATTTATTTAGGCTTTGGGATCAGAAGAACTTATGGTGTGTTACAAACCCACAATGCAACCAGAGGACTGGCTCCATTCTTCTAGAATCTTCATTTATTTAGGCTTTGGGATCAGAAGAACCTATGGTGTGTTACAAACCCACAATGTAACCGGAGGACTGGCTCCATTCTTCTCTCTTGACTGACTTTTGCACTATGTCTGAGACAGTTTTGGGTTAAGATCTCACTTTTCTAATCCTTCCTAAGAGTCTGTAAAGTTTGGGATTATTCTAGAAGTTGAATAACACTGTACTTTGTCTTTATCCAACTTCATTTGCTTTGAAAAGATAACCATTTAATTTTTGTTTGTTTGTTTGCTTCTATGCATTTCCATTTCCTAAGCTACATGGACTAGACCCCAAAAAAATCAATGCTCTTGCAGAACCAAACTCTTAATTTTAGTCCTGGGCTTGGCATTTCTGTTGCTTATCAGTAGACTTGCGTTTAGGTGTTCCATCAACTTAATGGCTTCTATCTTGTCCTGTGACTCAGGGCCATCTGAAACAGTTGCCTGGTAGTATATCATTTGAAGTTGTTGGCTGCAAGCAGTAGAAACTAACTCTGGTTTAAGCAAAATGGAAATTTACTTTATGGATATTGGAGAGTTTACTGGTTCTATTAGAAGGTGGACATATCAGATTTAGAGTCTAACAGCACAGCAAAAGTTAATTCACTATTTTTTCTGAGTATTGTCAGCCACTCATATAAATGCCTCCATTCATTTTTCCCCCTCCATCTTTTTCTTACTGTACTCAACAGTTAAGTTTTCCACAGAAAGAACGTGGCTGTCACTTTGGTTGTGTGACATTCTCTTGGGCCATGAAGACAGACCCTTATATGTGGCATCTGAATGGAGACTAGAATAAGAAGACACATTCATCACTTTCAGCTCACCACAGGTGACCCCTATCTATACCTCTGTCAAGAGAGAGGTGGCCTCAAAAATGCTGGAGGTTGATGACAGGTGAAGAGGTAGTTCCAGCACCTAAAGTCTGGAGCAGGAGGATTGAGAGTTCAAAACCAGTCTGAACTAGGCACTGAGACAGTCTCAAAAAACAACAGTAAAAATTTGGGGCTTGATGGCAGACAGTACTAGAGATTAAATAGGCAATTATTTCCTAAGTAAGGTAGCCACATTTTTTTCTGTAAAAATATTTTATTATAATTGATAATTAAAATAATTATACAATGCAATAATTATAGTTATCATAGAATATAATTATTATAGAATATAGTTATTGAATAAATATATGATAATTATTACATATCATTATATATCATTAATTTATTATATATATCTGTTTTCTAGAGATAGGTATAAGAAATCTCACATGTGGTGAAGGCTGTGAGTTTTCCAAAGCTCTGAATCTGGAACTTTAACTCTCTCAAATGTCATAATCGAACTCTGGGGTCAAATGATTGTGTAAGGTCAATGTTTTGAATCGATTCAGGACACAGAGGCAGATGTCTAAAGTCTGGAGCAGGAGGATTGTGATGTCAAGACTGAAGATATTCACAAAAGAGAACTACAGAACTGCTTCTGAAGTTTTAACAATGATTTCATAATTGTCCAAAACAAGAAGGAGTTTTTTGTTGTTGCATTTTTTTTTTTTTTTTGTACCGGGGATCAAACTCATGACCTTGCACTTACCAGGCAAGTGCTTGAGCCACTGAACTAAATCCCTGGCCCAAGAAGAAGTATTTTGAAGGTGACTAATGGCAGTGTGGCTTTTACTGAGATTTAAATTTTTAAAAATAATATTCACAGTATTTTTTGATCACACCTCACATTGGAAAGAGCAAGTCATTTATTTGATGTAGACAACAGGATTCATGGCAGAAGCATTAGAAATGTGGTAAATTTCAGCTGGGTGCTGGCAATTTCAATATCAACACCAAAGGAATTGAATTTTGTAAACAAAATCACTATTTTATTTACAAAGCACTGTTATAGACTATCAAAGGCATGTGACATTTGTTATTTAATCAGGAAGATTATAGCTTTTCTTCTAATGTTTACTGTCGGGTGTGATTTCCCGGCTGGCAGGAAGACACCAGACGTAGGATGGAAGAGGGCTTTATTGATGTCTTGGTTCCGCGGGGGAGACCTCCCTAGCGGTCCGCCCGAAGCGGCTCCTTCCGTGTCTCTCCGCCGCACGCAGGCGGGGAGTGACTTATAAGCTTTCCCAGCCTCCAATCCGTATGGCCCACGTATAGCCCTGGGGTTGGCAGGTGCAGCTT
>RJWM01010367.1:0-63676 GCA_004363535.1 Dasyprocta punctata
GTCTCCCTAGTGTAAGAAATGGAAAAAGTATATATGATCCAAAATCTATAATAAATACTATGTAAGGGTAAAAAACAGCTCAAAGAGCAAAAGTAATTGGGCAGGGAAAAGGGGGAAGAGGGAAGGGAAAAGGAAAAGATATAAATCTGTATATATGTATATGTAAGATAACTAAAACGAACACACTGCTGAATGTATTCGTTATTGAGAAAGAACAATTAATACTATGATTAGATCAATTTTACATGTCTATATCTGTTAATGTAAACAACCATTTTAAAGATAATGATACGCAGTATTGCAACCACTGTCAAGTTTCTATCATCCTGTTTTGTAAACCTGCAATGTTTCTGTTGTGCATTTACTCTAGTCGTTTGTCTCTTTTGCTTTTTGTCTTTGTTATATGTGTCTTTTTTTTCGCTTAAATAAATTTAAAAAAATAAACTGGCTCATAAAACATATGTGATTCAAAATTAAAGAGGAAATAAAAATGAGTTTTGCTACATTTCTAGATACTTCACATCCTGACTAAACTTTTTTCCCTTTCCAAAATGTGGAAAGAAGGCATTTAAGCTGAGGTAATTAAAATTCACCCTACAAAGTCACAACCAAATCAGGTCAAATTCACCCTTAGGAGCAACAAAGTCATTTAAAACATTCCAAATTGAAAACTGGTGTGTCATGATTCAATTGTGACAGAGACAAACTATCTTTAAACCAAAGATAATTATTTGTAACTCTTTAGACAATAATGATCCTGAATTGTTAATGTATGGGAAAATACTTCTCAGACTATAGTAACCATAGTACTCACATGTAACTTCATCAAAGGCCTACAGAAACAAGTATTTAGCAAAAGGAGTTCTCAACGCTTCATGAACCCACTGCCTGGCCAAACAAAGCCTCCTAAGTGCCACGGAAGCCAACTTGGAAGCCTCCTTCTAAAAACAAGCATGGCCTTTTATTCAGACCTAAGCAAAGTTTCCTCTCTCCAGCTTGGCAGACCCAGCAAACAGACTACACAATCAGTCCTTCTGCTCACACAAATCTTGTCCCTTTGCTCTCGGAAACAAAGAGCTACAGTAACAGGAAATGGTCATGCAACTCAATCCCAAGGCAATGGCTAGCATTTTTTCCAACCTACTATTTCTTCTAGACAAGAAGACACATCTCTGAGGTTTTCTGTTTAAAGGATTTGATAATTCCTGATAATGTTAACCTAACATGTTGACATGTTTACAGGAGCTCCTCAGACCTACTTATCTACAGAATTTTTTTTCTGAATATTTTTTTTATTTTTAAAATTTTTATTTTTATTGGTATGTATTTGCAGTATGTAATGATTATATTCATTGTGAGAAATTGGTACATGTACATAATCTCAATTCTCTTTTCCCCTTTCCCTCCAATCCCTTTAAATTTTTTTTTGCCAGCATCAGATTAACTTATTTATGTCTTTATCAAATTAATTACCACACAGAGATTAATAGCCAGACTAACAGGCAAAAAGTCATATAAAAACATATGCAACAATTGAATCAAAGTATACTTTTAGATGCATCAGCCAGGTTGAGTTACAATAACTTTTTTCTCTTTTTTTACCCTATTGTCTGTGTTTTATTTTGCTCTTTATTTATGTATTGGGCTTTTCATATAAGAGAAATCATGCAATACTTAAGTGTGTCTGATTTACTTCACTTAACATTATGGTCTCACGCTGCACCCATTTTCCTATAATGACTCAAGTTTATCCTTCTTTATGGCATAGTCTTATTTCATTACATATAAATATCGTGTTTTCTTTATGCATTCATGTGTTAACAGACATATAGATTGCTTCCAAGATTTAGCTATTATGAATTGTGCTGCTATAAACAAGGATATACATGGATCACTGTATGATTTATTTATTTATTTGTACTGGGAATTGAAATCACGACCTCGCACTCACCAGGCAGGTGCTACACCACTGAGCTATATCCCTGGCATATGCATCACTGTAATATGTTTTTGACTATTTTGGGAAGATTCGTAAAAGGTGAATAACTGCTATCCATAGAATTTCTAAAATAGAAGTTCAAGAAGAGATTAGCTACAGCCAAGTACAGGTATCTCAGTAACACTTCAGCATTCCCAATGGGCTCCTTTGGATTTTGTTGGATAAGCAAAAAAATTCACCTTTAATAATATGATGCACTTCCTGAAATTCTTTACCCCAGAAAACAGAGTAAACACACAAATTTCAATGGCAATGAAGTATACCCTTTCTACAAAACTGTATCTCACAGGTCTAAAATTAAAATTCAGTAAGCTAAAATCTTTACGAATTCTTTATAACTCACCTTAAAAGAATATATATGTGTATCTTACATATATGTGAATACATTTTCCAAAGGCAACAGCTTAGACTTTTAACTACCAATAGAACTTGACATTTCAGATATTAAAAATGTCATCCCATGAATACTCTATACAGAGTTTCTTTTTTAAATACAAGTTCTGGAAAATAACCAGCTAAAACTACACCCTTATTGGTGAGCTTCCTAGGCAGTTTTCTAAGAGCTGTAACTCAGTTATCTCAAATGCCCTCACCTCCTGCAGCAGACACAATATATATCCCCCTTGTTCTTTTCTTAAAGGAAAAAACTCCATGTTCTTACTGTTCATTCTTTCAGGCAAATTATTCCAAACCCAAGCTTCTCCTATACTCAAAATAGTTTTGTAGCAATGACCCACCTGGACACTTACCCTTGGAAAAGGAGTATATAATTGCCTTTTCTAGGAGTAAGCAATAAATTGCATGATTCATCAACACATTCATAATAGGATACCCCAATTGATGAAAGCCAATACGCCATTTTGCCAGGAAGCATTAAAACCTTTCAAAGTCTTCTTTATATCACTGTATTCAAGCTTTACTGAGACCGACTGACATGGACTCAGAAAATAGTATGTTCTAACTCTTCCATGAAATTCTATGGGGAAAAAAAAGAGATAAAAGCTCCTACTACCAACACTTTGACATCACAAGTATTCCCCATTTTAGTAATTTCCAAATGCATGTCAACTGAACTTCTCTCAGCAAACCACTCACTTCCTAAGGGGAAAAAGAATTCTGAAAAATACAGAGAAGGTTGCTTTACATTACAAGCTGCAGAGCCAAATGTGGAGTAAGGCAGCTCACAGTTGTAAAGAAGAAAGCAAAGTTGGATATGAAGTAATATTGTGTAAACCACAAATGAGTGCAGTAGGATACTTCTAAGCACAGGGTGATGGTCCCAAAGTATAATAAAATGTTCAGCATGTTTTAATTAACTATATTTTGACTACACACATGACAGTATAGGCAGCCAAGATACAAAAATTCTTTGGAAAAGAGAACTTGTAGACCAATTTGATACTTGTTTTTTTCTTCAAAAAGAGAACCAGGACATCACAGACCTGGGGTGTGGTGTCTTTTGCTGACAGCTGCATCCAACAAGCCTTAAAATGAACATGTAAATGGATTGTCTTAAGAGAAGTTCCTGCAATGTAAGCACATGAGGAGTGACTAAGTGGAATTATGACAGCAACAAAAGTCCATATTTTCTCAATTATGAAATCCAAATGCCTTGAAATGTGAAAGTATTTTTATAACTCATTTTGCAGCAAACCCTGGTCTAACTAAAACCTGGAAGTATTTTTGTTAGTATAATTCATTTGGTAGCAGAACCCTCACCTGAATGGATGTGGGAATAGTCTTTACTCCATGGAATGTAATCATTCATTTCACTGCAAAAATATTAATGTGTAATTACAGAATAATGCCTCAGATAATCCTGGAGGTATGTTATAAAATGCACTACATACATATATGAAATTTATTACCTCTCTAAAATTTGAAAAATTCTGAATTCTAACATATGTCTGACCCTCAGGGTTTCGGATAAGGAATTATAGACCTGCTACTGTTGTTAATATTTACGATCATGTTAAAACACAAATCAGAACACGTTGTTCTGCTGGGTTCTCACAGAATAAAAAGCAAACTCTCTGCAAAAATTGTCATTCAAAGGGAACCATAACATTGGTATTACTGGCAATTTGCTGGAAATGTAGAATTGTAAGACTCAGTTACCATCTATCAATCAGAATCTACATTTTCAGTTACATCGAGTAATGAATGTGCACATACTGAGTTTTCAGAAGCACTAACCTCTCAAGGTTTGGATGATCCATCTCTCTCACCTCAATGAGTCCTCTGCTTCTTAGCTTCTTACCCACTCTTCTCCAGCCTCTCTGGTTTTCTTCACCAGACATGAGGCACGAACTTCACCTGGCTGTGTGTCAGTCTGAAATGTCTTCTTCCCCAGGGAAGCCTTGCTCCCCTACTTGCTTCAGTTCTAATCATCATCTAAAAAGTTCAAAATTCCCAGCATTCTATATTCTCCTAGTATTTATCATAATCTAAAACAATATACATTTAACCAGTTTATTTTGTTATTTCTCTTGCTACTAGACTGCATTCTGGATGAGGGCAAGGATTCTTATATCTACTTTTCCACAATACTATATTCTTATGGCAATTTTCAGTGCTGTCTGTGGACATCTGTGGGTCACTGAGTATCCCTCAAGAAGGATCCATAAAGTCAAAACTATTTCCACAGTAATACTAAGAAGTTATTTGCCTTTTTCACTATACTGACATTTGCACTGCGGGTATAGAAGTGATGGTGAGTAAAGCTGCTGGCGACTCTGCACAGAACAACACAGGATTAATGGCAACTGTATTTCTTCACCAACACACACTTACAGTTAAAAAAAAAGTCTAGGTCATCTAGAAGTATCCTTGATGAAGCAGTTTAAAAAAACTAATGTTTTTATTAAATTTTGACCCTTGGGCATGCATCTTTTTAATATTCTATGTGACACAGGTGATAAGGCGCATCACCGTATACCGAATGTGAACGTTATCTTGAAGAAAAACATATGTGAGATCAGAGTTATGAGCTGAAAACTGCAAATTTCATAAACACCATTTCACTTAAAAGAATGACCAACTATGACTAATCAGACGTGGGTATTTGATAGATATTTTCTCAAAAATGAACAAAGTGAGCTTGTCACTTCAATGAAAATAACTGACAGTATTTATTGCCAGTCATGAAATTCATGCTTTCAAGTAAAAATCAGAATTTGAGGAAACTTTTATTCACCACCATGAGTCTGACATGTTGTTAATATTTAAAGACCTTTCCAATGAGATCAATGGTGGTACTGAAGAATATGATTTTAAATATTTATATAATGAAATGTGTTAACCTTAGATTTGCTTAACTCAACTCATCTTTTTTAAATGACTATGGCATGACAGTATAATAGCATATACTGGTAAAAGATCCAGTCAAATACAAGACAGACTGATGGATTTTAATGCAAGAGTACAAAGTGCTCACTGAAACAGTTTCTGTGTCTATACTGCAAATGACCTTTAAGAAACTACCAGTTGTTTTGAAGTGTGGTGATGCACACCTGTAATCCCAGCACTCAGGACACTCAGGACACTGAGACAGGAGAACTAGCCTGAGTTTGAGGCCAGCCTGGGCCATAGAGTGAGACCCTATCTCAAAAACAAAACAAAACAAAACAAAAAAAGTAAAAAAACTATTGGTGTAGCATCAAAAAGGATATCTGCAACTATCTGAAAAGATTAAAATATCTTCCTCTTTTCCAACTACATATCAGACCAGATTTTTTTCACATGTTCCAATCGAAACAGAATTTTGCAAAAATAACTGCAAAAATGAGAATCCACCTTTTTAAAAACATTAAAAAGTTTGTAAAAACATAAATGAACATTACTCTTCTCACTATATATACACATATATATGTATGTGTGTGTACATATATATATATGTATGTGTACACACACATACATACATATATATATATGTATGTATGGTACACACACATACACTTTTTTTTTTTTAAGAAAGGCTCTCACTAAGCTGCCCAGGTGGGACTCGAACTTGTAATCCTCCTGCCTCAACCTCCCAAAGTTCCACTGGAACTGTGTGTACCACACCTAGCTTGCTCTTCTCAATATTTTTAAAAACCTTTTTAAATGTAGTTATATTTCATAAAAGATGCTATTTACACCAATATGTGATAGGTTTACTTTTTTAATTAGCTGTTTTTTTAATTTCTCAATTTTCATTTCAAATATAGTAAAAAGCAGTACACATAATTCACATAAACAAATGATCCATAGGGTTCTCAACACTACTGAAGAGTATAATGAGATTAAAAACTTTGAGAACCACTAGCCAGAAACAATACATACTATATAACAGTAAATTTTGTTGAACTGAATACTTACAATGTGCCAGGCTCTTATTAAATGATTTTATAATTACTATTTTGTTTGTGCCTCTAAACAACCTTATGAACTGTGCCTTCTATTATAATTTTGAAGTACTTGAGATCAAAGCACAAAACACAGCTTAAAAGTTCCCTGCAGTAGAGCCAGTAGTTAACTCAGAACTCATGGCTCTAGATTTCACACACATAACTGCCAGTGATATACAAAGGGATGCTAAGTTAGAAATGAGACAAACAGTAAAAATCCAAGTGACTACAACTAAAAACATCAAAGCAATAACAAGGAGCCAAAATACAGAGTCAAATGATGGGAGAAAAACCTGAGGATGTTTATGTGAGCAGAATAAAAGCCAGGATAACTATTCATAGGTAGATGTTCATGTTTGAGGAATTGTTACAGATGTCCACAAGGGCCCATCACTAAGCTAAAGAAGGCACAGACCCTGAGGTACCTAGTTCTAGACCAGGTTCCAAGAACAGCAGAGACAAGCTGTATATCCCTTATGTTCAGGTCCACTCATGATGCTATTAAAGTACCTTTACAGTTGGTTTCCTTGTAGCTTAAATTTGAGTATAACCCACAGTGAAATTTTGAGGATGTTCTCTTAAACCTAAAGAATGCCCACCTTATTAAATCTATCAAATCTAAAAAGTGCCTTCTTTTAGGCCCATACAGGATAACATCCTCACATTTCATTATCTTGATTGGCTTAATGATAAAGGACACTTACTGTCTACAGTTTATGAAGGAGTCCTATAAGGTCAAGAATAGCAATCCCTTCCCTTCAAATTCTCCTAAGCTAAAAATTCTCACTGGAATATGCAGATACACTCTAAACAATCTTGAAATTTCCACTTCCTGTAATATTTAAACTATGAGTCACTTCTGCTGGGAGCGATTTAAAAATGAGTGATCCAATATGGTGAAGAAAAATGATGAAGTGGGTGGCAGAGCAGTAGTCATAGTTTTTGTAATGTAGCATTCAGATAAAGTTGGGGCAAAGAAAGTGAGATCTTGAAATAGTTCTCACTCTAGTAGGAAAGAGGCATGGAAGTCATAAAGTCAGGTTACTAGAGTGCACGTCTATGTGCAGTGTGTTCAGTGTTGAAGCTAAGAATTATCATGTGAGGACTTTAGCCATGTAACCCTCCTAGAGAGAAAGTTGGAAAAACTATGACTCAGTTATGCAACTGGAAGACTAGGAATAGGAAAACATACCTCTTAGTATGCATAAAATCTGCAACAATGCAAAAAAATGTACTTACAAGCACATCTGCAAAATTTTAGATAAAGATCCTAAAAAGCTCCTATATGCAAGGGATTATAAATGATCACAGACACACTTTTTTTCCTAGTGTTATATTATCATTTTATATCATTAAATATGCAAAAGAAAATGATCAGAGTTTTCATAGCTTTACTAATGACCCAAAGTAACCCTAATACTGTTCTGCCTTGAATTTCTTTAGTTCCTCAACAACAAATTCTTCTACATGGGGTCACTCAAGTAAAAGCCTTATGGTTAGAAAGAAAATGCTTAATACAATGATTAAACTCACTGGTATTTTCCACAGTTGAATAGGCTTTTGTCCAACCTCCCTGCTTCCTTCCTGCCAGACAGTGCTCCAACATATGGTATGCAGAACTATAGTGACTCAACACTTTGCTAGATCATAAAACAGAAAACATGCATATAAAACAGAGTTATTAGCTCTTTTAGATTCCATAGAACAGTGTGGTTTTCTTGCATGGTACACTAATTCAAGCTGCTGGAAGTCTAGCCACAAAACATTTTTCTTAGAAAGGGCAGAAATCTGGAACAGAAGCTGACAAAACACACATCCAAGTCAAGGACACGATTGGCAGAAAGTAAGTCCAGGGAGATTTCTACAAATAAGACCTAAAAAAAAATTTTTTTTTAATTTTAAAAAGCCAAAGATGAACAAAGTCTGGGAGTTTTCCATCTAGGAACAAAGGAGAAAGAATTACTGGCATTTTCTGCCAGTCTGATGTGTGTTTTAAGACTATGATGACCTGCCACACTTTGCATCATTAGGCCCAGCAACGCACATTGGTGAAATGTGTACATAGGGATGACAGAAATTTGCTTGTACTCAGGCTTCTAAATGTGAATCTGACTTTTGGCAAGACACTTAGATAAATGAATACTAGTTGTCATTATTAACACTTCCTTAATTTGATTCATAAGGTACCTGACATCAAAGGAATTTTCAAGGAAATATATGTAGGTGTGACTAGATTTTCACACAAAATCTTCAGGTGCCATAACCTAAGCTATTATAAAATAATTTTCCTTTTTGTCATTTTACAATTTAACAATTCCTTGTGAGGTCCTGGCGTCTTCCATAGGATGAATGGTGAACACAGCAAACAGCTTAACAAAAGTAGATATGGCAGTCAAACACACTACAAGTACACACAAACACACACATAATCAAGCATAGGATTCAGTGGAGAAATTCAGTACTGGTTAAAACTATGAAGAAGCATGTGTGCTAAAGTAATACAAGGAGTCTCTTATATGAACACAGCTAAAACTCAATACTCTTCCCAGCTAATGGAAATTAGGGACAAAGATATAAACATAATACCTAGGTAACAGAATAGCTAGAAGACCTGTAATATCTGTAAACACAATACAAAACATCAAAAAGAAGTTTCTAAAATGTTCTCATTGTAAATATATCACTTCTTTTGTTTCCATTCCCACTTCAGAACTCAGAATACTGTGTCCATGTCACATACACTTCACACAGGAAGTGCTGTAGTCCAATAGGCTTGCTAAAATGAAAAAGTGGATCATCAGCTTGTTTTCATATATCTAAACAGAGTCATCTTTTGTTTAACTCCAACCTTCAGTTATGGGCTTTCTAATAAGCAGTATTATTTATAATTCAAAAAGCAGACTGAGTGATTTAAGTCATGCAGCTGTGAACAAGCATTTTGTTTAAAATATTGTCTGCGTGTTTTATTGCACTAACATTGTTAGAATGCCCTCCAAGATGCTGAGTGCTAGGGACTGGAAAACAAAAGATCATTACCACTGGAAAATGACGGAAGAGTTATCTGATTCAAACCAACATCATGTACAGGGAAAGGACAGCAGCAGAAAATCATTTTCATGTTCTTTTATGAGTCTCTATGACAGAATTATTTATCATCAATATGACTTCTAAAATTATAGTAGCATAGCATAAGAAAAATTAATTAACTTTTATAGTTAACAACTGACAATTAGGTTAAATTCTATTTTCCCATAAATGTTTAAATATTTGGTATACTCTTAAAAGTTAATGCAAATATGTTAGTAGTATGTTTTCTTGGCAACAATGAGATGTTAAAAACTGAAAGTAAGAGCAATATAATTTCACTTGCATTATCAATATATATATGTGAGGCTAGTTTCTTTTATGTATGTACATCTATGAAGTACATAACTTCAATAACCTTGAATTTTCAATACATTTGCCTGTAATTTTAAAGAAAATTCTCTTAATTTTCCATAGGAACAGGCTAAAAGAAATGACAAAAACATCACAGCACGATGACCAAGCTGGATTGCCACTGGGGTTATCTAGTCTAGCAATCTTGCCTAACAGGCAGGAAATTCTACTGATTAATAAATGTAGTATTTTCTAAAAACTTAAAAATTTCTCAGAAAACCACTAATGGCAAACAAATGCATCTTATTAATGCCACCATTATATTCCTCTACCGCTCAGTGGTAAAAAGCTAATACAATCTGGGGGCTAAATTAATAATTAAAAATATATACATTAATAGTATCAATTAAGTGTCCCAGTGATTTCTCTAAAAGGAGTATGTACTGAGGGGAGCACTTTAATCTGTTTCTGAGTCAAATTTTCATTTCTGCAAGCTTTTTCTTCAATTTTTTAGTTTGAAAATATCCAAGCCTATAAAAAGAAAAAGCTGAGAAACAGCACAAGTGTATCACTATGTCCTCCATATAAATTTACTAACTGTTAACATTCTGTCTCACTGATACTGTCTCCTTCTCTTCTTTCTCTGTTAAGGGCCTCAACCATTTCCTGCTATTGCAAACATGACACATTTCACCTACAAACAGCTCAGGCTGGATCACTTAAAACGAAAACCTCTCCTACACAACCACAAAACAGTATCATACCAAAGATATTAACTTTTGTGTTCTAGAAAAACTGTCATCCCACTTATGATCCAGAGCCATATGCCTTTTTAATTTTTAGATAGATTTTAATCCATTTATGGATAACTTATAGATATTAGAATAAAAGGATAAACAGGGCATTAGCACATGGCCCAGCTACAAGAGGCTAAGACAGGAGTTCAAGTTCAAGGCCAGCTGGGCAAAATAGTGAGACCCAAATCAAAAAACAAACACAAGTAAAAAAGGACAGTCAAAAACAACACACTAGAAATAAAAATGAAAACATAAAAGCTCAAACTGTACTCCATACTGTTCTGTTTGGAATACATACACCTAAAACAGGCAGCATTCTTTGAAAGCTCACCAACTGTCATTTATGAACTGGGGACATGTTCATTTTGTAAATACTGATTACAGGTTTCAAATACTGTAGTGTACATCTTTCTTACAGAATATAGATTTTAGCTTGTCACTGCTTTTTTTTTTTTTGCACTTGTATTGTCAAAATGAAATCAAGATTTCAGAATTTGCTGCATGATAGCAGAGACCTGTAGTCTGTGTTACTCTGTACGGGATTGAATTCACAAGTCTGAGACCAGCCTGTGCAAAACAGTGAGGTCCCCACCTCCAAACAAACAAAAAAAAGTTCCAAATGTCAAAAGCATCTTCTTTAAGTTAGTTTTCAGGTTGATAAAAACAATTAAAATGATCAATAGACTTGTTCATTTGTACATCACCTCTTTCCTTTTTCATCACTTTTGTATGAACACCTATCTTTTGCACTTGTCCGCTACAGAACTATCAGATATATTTTAATACACAAACATAAGAGACAAAAAATACTGTCAATTATACTAACAGTAAAATTACATGGCCCAGATTCTTGCTGCAAAACAGGATTCAATGAAATCCTTCCTATGGAATGACTAACTATATTGAATGCCATATTTCCTTTTATCCCTACACACATATTTTCAAGTCAAATCTTGAGTTTGAAAAAGTCACCTAAGACTGTAGGTTGGCAAACTTCTATGGAGCATCAGACAGTAAACACCAGAGCTTTAACAGACCAAACCCTTTCTATCTCAAGTACTTGCCTGTGCTAATGTAGTAGAAAAGTAGCCACATACAATAAGTAAATGAGTGGGGTATGGCTTTTTCTAACCAAAATAGACTGGCTCATTAGCCCCAGGCCTACGATATCACCTGATAATTTATACTGAGATTTCCTCTATATGATCACTTCAACTGTCACCATTAGAGTCTAGAGTGCTCCCATCTGGTCATCTTTTGCTTTAATAATCATAAAAACATCTCCCTCTGTTAAAGGATTTTTCTATGCCAGTATGGGCTGAAAATCAGTAATTCTAAATTTCCAATTGTGTTTGATGAAGTGCATTCAATGAAAACAAAACTCA
The DNA here is from genome assembly GCA_004363535.1 of Dasyprocta punctata. Lineage (NCBI taxonomy): Eukaryota > Metazoa > Chordata > Mammalia > Rodentia > Dasyproctidae > Dasyprocta > Dasyprocta punctata. Next base: position 11,948 of record RJWM01010367.1, read on the forward strand.
AAAAAGTTACTGAGTGCTCTAAGTGAGGAAATATTAACTATCCTGATTTGATCCTTAGGCACAGTATACATGTATAAATTTGTGCAATTAAAGTTAAGTATTTTCCAAAATCTTAAGAAAATGACAAAGATTGTGTCTCTGGACTTCTACATGTTCTTGAAGATGAGATGTACACTTTGGATAACACTATAAGAAAAGGAGGACACAATAGTGACCATGTATTTCACAACTATAGCATTATTCTGTCTTCTTGTTATTTTAGTGCTTTTTCTTTTAGCATAATTGATTTTAAAAAAAAAGATCACGTAATTCTTAGGATGATGAAGTAGCAATAAAATTCTAACCAGGCATGGTGGTACACACCTGTAATCCCAGCACTTGGGAGGCTGAGGCAGGAGGATCACTCCGAGTTCAAAGCCACCCTGAACTGCATCGGGAGACTGTCTCAAAAAAAAAAAAATTACTAAAATTCTTTAATGTAAGTTAGATTTATAAAGGAACCTATGTAGCGACTGTTAGATATATACTTTTGTTTTTTAAAAAGTAAATTTTCCTTTGTTCTTTAGAAGACTTTACAAGAATGAATCAATGAAATACCAATCTTCACAAATGGTTAGAACTACTTAAGATTCTAACAGTATATACAGTTCAAATATTCATCGCATACTCTCATGTAAAAAATGGCCTCTAGTTTTGTTTTTTGATCTAGGAGCCAATCAAGGGTCATGCATTGCTTTTGGATATAATGACTCCCTGGTCTTTAATTTAGAATATTCCTTGCTCCTCTACCTTTTAAATTTTTTTCATGACATTTTTTAAAAATCTGGACCAGCTATCTTGTAGAATGTCTATATATTGTATTTCTGCGATTATTTCCCCAGGATTCAGAATGGGACCTGCTACATGATTTGCAAATGCTCTGTTCAAACACTAAGAATTCCAAGATGGCAGAAGCAGAGCATTAAATCAAGAGTGGAATCCTTCTGAGGATGGAGCTCTCAGTGATGTACATGTTGTGTGCCCTGAATCAGGTTAAATAGTTGTGTAAGCCTATTAGGCAGCTGATGCTTCATACTTCTCATTGCATCACATTAAAAGATAAACCATTTTGTAAAAATCTAATTACAGGCCTCAAATTCATCTCTAACCAGTCCTAGTTTATTATCTTGGTTCTTTCTACACTTACACTTGTCAAAATACAGCACAGATTCTAAATTTTGAACAAATCTTTAATAAATTGATAGTGTAGCCTGTAGTTAGCAATACATAACCACATTAAACCTTACTCAGACTAACCAAAAATAAAATGCTTTCAAAATAACCTGGAAATCAAAATGATAGCCAGGTGACAGTAAACCAAAAGAAAAAACAAAAACAAAACAAAACACCCCAGATAACTATCAACCAGATAAATTTCAGTCATTTATCTACGTTTCAAACATATATTAAGTGCTAACTACGGATGAGACCTGTTATTTTTTTTTAAATGACTTAAGGCACAATCCCAATTCTTGAGAATTTCATAGTTTTGGGTTCAAGACAGACATGAAATAATCACAGTGCAGTGTGAAAAATGGCAGGATAGAGTTGCTAATGCATACCTAAAGAAGAGCCAATTTCAAGTTCAGGCTTTCTCTTTTGCTTAAATTGATGAATATCCAGCATGTTTTACATATGATTCAGTGGGATTACAATGAAAGAAAAAGCATTTTGGAAACAAAGTATTATAGGAAAATGGGACGTATTATCATTATCAATTAAAATAACTTGTTTCTAGTACTTTTACACAGAACTTTTTTTTTTTTTTTTTTTTTTTTTGCGGCACTGGGGATCGAACTCAGAACCTCGCACCTGCCAGACAAGCGCTTAAGCCACTGAGCCAAACTCCCAGCCCTGGCTTTTGGAGGCAGGGTCACACTATGTAGCTCAGGCCGGCCTTGCGCTCGTGTTGTAGCGCAAGCTGGCTTCGAACTCACAACGCTCCTCCTACCTCAGCCTCCTGAGTGTTGGGATTAAAGGCATGCGCAATCACGCCCGGCTTCAGAACATTTTCTTTGATAAAACACTCATGAGCAGTGGAAAGTTTTCTCAATTATATGCCAAGTACTTATTTTAAAAGAATGAAAGATCAACTTATTAATATGATTCAAACAAATATCCCAGTCCTCCATACACTTTATAGTCAACCCAGGAACCCTGTATATTGACAGGCTCTTGCCACCTGTAACAAAGTAATACATAGGATGTACACAGGATTAATATGGCACATCTCTGTAATTTTATGACAAGATTTAAAATTTTAAAATTTTTGTACTCAATATCTGACTCTTACTTTTCTTTGAGGGAAAGAAGTTGTAAATGCCCTGAGAATAGAAATATAGAGGTACCAAACAACAACAACAACAAAAAGCCCTGAAAACACTGGCATGTTTATATTATCAGGTTATCATTCTTTTGTCAAGCCTAAGTGTATAGTAAAATTTAATACTTTGAGAAAATGATTAGCAAGTAACACTGACCATTATCTCTGCTTTGACCAGACACCAAGAAGAGGGAAGGACTCAATAGCAAGACTTACAGGAAAAAGGTTTTGCTCTAGGAATCAAAGTTAGATCTGTTTACCCGAAAACTAAAAACACTACAAACTCCCATTATCAGTTCAATTTCCTGCTACAATTGCATTTGATCAAGTGTCTGAACTCTAAACACTACATTAAGTTCTACTTCTCTGCCACCGAGAGCAGCCCATAATGCAAAACTATTCGGAGTCCTGCTTTTTGTCTATCTATCTGCTTGTTTTCTGGTATTGGGGAATGAATCCTAGGTTTTGCACACGCTAGGCAAGCAATCTACCACTAAGCTATACCACTACGCTTTTTAAAATTTTACATTTGACACAGGATCTCTCAAAGTTGCCCAGGCTGGTGGAACTTGGGATCCTCCTGCCTCAGCCTCCAAAGCAGCTAAGCTTATTGGTATGTGCCACGACATCCAGCATCACCGTCCTGTTTTTACACATGAAATTTTATAACCTTTATCTGCCCTTAAAGAATTATGATGTTAAAACTCTTAAAACTGGAGTATGTGTCTTTGGTTAAAAATAAAGTTTGAAAAATTAAGCTTAAAATACAACCTTCTCATTTTTTAAAAAAGAAAAATTCAAATAAGGTATATATACTAGGTTTTCTAACAGTGATTAAGATGTTACACTATTCTTCAACCATAACTAATGTCAGTAATAATTAGCAGTAGTCAGCTAAAAAACATAAAATATAATTTTTTAAATGAGCAGACTGTTCTGAGCTTACAAATGAATCTAATCCTTCATATTCTTTATATAAATACTTGAATAGAAACTGTAATAAAACTATCACCCTTCCAGTGATTTAAATAATTCAACTATGAAGAAAAAAACTTGCAAATTTTAAATTGCTTAAAACTTCCATAAAGATGACTTAGAAAATAACCTTAGCTGTAAAAGTTGGCCAAATTGTATGCTATATATATATTATGTGTATATATAGTATAGTATATAGTATATATAGTATAGTATATAGCATATGTCATATATATATATATATATGTATTTTTCCCCCCAAATCCAGATCTGGCAAAATGAGAAAACCAAATTAGAGACAGCTGCCAACATCAAACAATAATTTTTCATTTCCTGATATGAAATAACATTAAAGTGGATAAATACAGAGCAGAGTATCAAATTCACATAATTCTTAACTAATGACATTCAATAAAATTCTACACCATGGTTATATTAATTTGTGAACCTCAAGTCTTTAATCCACCCATTTACTCTCCTTTGCTTTTGATGACAAGTATAAAAATAAATATAAGGTTAGGTCACTTTTTCTATACTGATATATTTCAGCAGTTTAAAACATAAAGCTATACTGCTGGAAATATTGGCCTTTTTTTCCCCCGTTTTCAAAAGTTTCTTAGAATTTAATTTTGGGGGAAAAAACAACTGGAAATGGGCACAACTGAAAGCACAATCTTCATTTTATCAAGGGAAAAAACAACCAAAGCACTTTGAAAATAAAAGCTGAAAATCTTTAGTACATAAAGATGCCAGCAGATGAACTAGCAATGGGTGAAGTGTGAATTTCTCTTATATCAGTTGCTGTATTTGTTTCTGTGACCAGTGTTTTTCAGGAAGTCTCTAGTTCAGAAACTGATTTAGCTTAAGTTCAACAAAATTACTGAACTTGAAAACAATTGTGTTTGTCCAGCTTTTAAGAAGAGATCCTGTACAAAATAGTATGGTTGTATGAGACAGCAACACGCAAGTGGACAATGCAACCCTCACAAAGGACAAGGTAAGCGAACAAAGGAAGTTTTCAGGTGCAGCTGCCCACAGGACTCATTTATTATGCAAGCACAGGAGCGAGCACATGTAACAATTGTTTTTAAAAAGAGGGAGCTTCAAGGATTCTTTCTTCATATATAACATTCTCCATAAACCTTTCTATGAATAGTGAAAAAAATGAGTACTTTTACAGCACTCTAAAATATGTGATTATAAACTTTTTCAGTTTTTTGCAAATCTGACTCAGATTTCAACAGAAATTTCCCTTTACTGTTCATATTCCATGACATACCTTTGATTCTATTGCTTGACCACTTTTATGATGAAGCTGATAAAAATCAGAAGGCTACATACAGATGTAGCAATGCTACAGCGACAAAGCTACTGGATATGTTTTCCTCTCTCAGTCTTCTGTGAACATGGAACTCCTTTTATTTCAATTATTCTCAAAGCAATAAAAAGCATAAAAGATCCCAATGAAACTCAACATAATCTCTGTACCCTTCCTTTCCCTATCAACAATGTTAATAGTAAACATGTGAAACAGTACTAAATATCAAATGTTTGGCGTAAAGAGGAAGCCTAACACGATTAAAATTATGATGGGATAGATTCCTGTCCTTCGTTACAGTTCCACTCATAAATCTCAATTAGAATTATAAATGCCTTACTAGAATTAGAAATTCCGAACCATGTCCCAATTATACCTTCTTGTTTTTAAGTAGGAATAAAACAACGATTTTAGAATAATTAATGGCCAATTCTCTTAATGTCAATACTTTAAGATGTTCAGAAACTTAAGAGTATAGATTATATGTCTCATAAATCTTACATTTTCTTTGAAAAGTAATGAAAAGTCAATGGAGTGAAGAGAGGCAGCTCTTTTTATTATATGGATTCCAGTGTGCTTTCAAAATAACATTAAAATCTTCAACAAAGAACCCTGGTTCCAATACTGGAACACTTACAAAATGTTAAACTGAAGCTCATCAATTTCAAGGTATTGTGACTCAAGCTCCTCTAGAAATCTTGACCTTAGCATTTACATAAATATTCAGATGTTCCTTCTTAAATTTTGCCAAATTTCCTTTAACTAAGGAAAAACAGAGGAAACAGGATGGCAAGTGCCATCTTGTGGACTTCTTAGAAAATGTTTTCACTCGGTATAATTCCAGAAACAAAGAGTTATAAATGTTCAATAATCAAACTGTAATAAATTACATGTGTGGATTTGAGTCAGATCCTTCTAAAGAACTTGAAATACTTATAGTCAAACCATTATAGTTGATCCTCATATTATCCTCAGAGGTTAGGCTGGAGAGATACACAGTATTATCAATGAAGTTTAAAAGCTTAAAAGCTGATATAGCAAAGCAATTTGTAAAAGAATTTAAATAGTGAAGTCAGAATAATTCTCCTATATTTGTAATATGACAAACAAAGTGTTAGGACACTGCACCTTGAGAGGGGGAAAAGGCCCTGTTCTTCAGGAAAACTAAACCAAAAAACATAACAAGAATTCTAAAATTCAATGAAATTAATGAATAGATATACCCATAGGTCGGTCTACTGTGTGTTTATCTGCTAGCCAAAAGTTTAGAAAGTGAGTTAAGGTATGCAATATGTAAAGAAAAAACGAAAGAATAATAGAGCCAGTTCAGCAGGGCACACCATAATTCCAGCACTTCGGCAGACTAAGGCAGGAACATCGCAAGTTTCAAGTCCCACTTGAGCAACTAGCAAGACCTTGTCTCAAAAAGGAGTTGGGGATGTGGCTCAGTGACAGAACACCGCTGGGGTCAATCCCCAGTACCAAAATAAAATATGACTAATAGAACATAAAATAGACCAGAATCACAAAGTATATATGACTCTCTTCAGACTTTATAAATAGTATGACTTTATTTCATATAATTTTAAAGAAAGACTACCAACATTCAAGGATTACCCAGCACTGCCATTTATACAGAATCTTGAATTATACCATTGTCCCTTATAAAAATACTGTTTTACAGAGGTAAGAGAAACTGCTTTTGTCCCATTTTTTAGGTTGAAGAATCAGAAATAATTTTTGAAAACCTTATGAAGACAATGAGATTTCATACAGATGTACTGTCTTCCTAGACCTGGTCTCTGATGGTCATTTTTATCTCACCCAGGATAGGAGAAAGGAAGAGCCAACTCTTAACTTTCATGATGATGGTCTAAACTGAGGAAGACCAAACCCTCCAACTACATGCTAAAGAGTGCTACACCATGCCAGGACACGAGACTTTCCCAATGTGGATAAAATCGGGCCATAAAAAGTGATATCAAACATGAGTAAGTAAAATGCATAGTATTTCCTTATGAGAATTCGTCCCTATTCAACAGGTACAACTGGGCAAATACCATGTGTAATCAACTATCTTTGACCCAAACTACCACAGTTACAGAAATCTTCAACCCACTGGCTTCCCTCTCTCTCTTATACAGTCCAACTTGTGCTTCATCTTTAGTATAATCTTATTCTCCCTGGTATGGCCACCAAAGATTAATACCAGGTGCCAGATTTTCTATTACTACAACACTGCACTTGCAGCTAGAGTCTCACCAACCAATGACTTGTAGCTGCCTCATGGCCAGCCCAAAGATATATTTTCTTTGGCCTACATAGTGTTTTCTTAACAGCCCACATCAGCCACATTTATCATTAGGAAATCCCTCAGCATTCCTATTGTCTTTGTTACCTATCTGCCTACTTATAAACATCTGACCTACTAGCCTAGTTTACACTTTTTTCTAACTCCCTCATTTTTTCTTCCGAGTTCTTTTTCCTGATACGCTTCCTCAGAAATAAAAGGGAACGCATACAATGGTCAAGTTTATGATATATGAAGCAATAACTGCTTGAGAATTCTTCCCTAATTTTCTTCTAAAATTGTGCTTAGTCCCAATTCTACTACAGGCTGATAAAGCAATGCCTGGAGAATTATACAGTAATTGCCTTTGTGATCTGTAGTTTTAAATGTAAAATTGAGGGAAGCATGGCATGGTGGTACAAGCAAGTAATCCCAGCTCAAGCAGCAGGATCCCAATTTCAAGGACAACCTGGGCCCCTTAACAAAAACTGATTACAAAATAAAATATAAACCTAGGCTGAGGTAGAAGGATGCCTTGTTTGGACAACTTAGAGACTTGGCAAGACTCTATCTCAAAATAAAAAATGAGCCAGGAATTTAGTTCAGTGTGAAAGCCGGTTTCTATCCCCAGTACTACAAAATTAATTAATTAAAATAAAATATAAAAAGGCCTGGGGATGTTGTTCAGTGATAGAGCAACCCTGGATTCAGGTCCCAGTAGAGAAGGGACAGGGAGAGGGGGGCCTTTCTGTTAAAAGAACTGAGGAGAGCTGTGTTATGGTTTGACCTCTTCTTTATGGGATGAAAGGTAAAAAAAGACATTTGGAAGGGAAAGAAGGGTATTATTTTTGCCAAATTTAAGTTAGTCTAAGATTTTTGTCTACAGCCTTCCATATCTGTTTTAATAAAATCAGCATACAGTATCCCATTGTACGAGTGCTGTCAATGATTTTTTTCTTAGTGTTTTGTAACTATATTATTTAGGATATACTGATATATTTAATTGCTCTTCAACTATATGATAATATTCTATAGAAGCTTTCTCAGGAGAGTCTTTTAGAATAAGGCACTAAAATGAAATGCAAAGCCTATTAAATATCATCTTTGATTTAAATTCTTTAGAAATTATATTTGAGTGATAAATATTGTATAAATATACCAGTTCATACAGCATTAACAAGACAGTACTTTTTAATTCTGAAGAAGTTTCAGATTGCTCTAATTTAGGAACATAGATTTTATTTGCCTTAAAATCATAACCTAAGTTTCAAAAAGCACTGCTCAATGGTAATTACGAAGAACTACTGCATTTTTTCTTCATAATAGTACATAAAATTCATAAAAGTCATGGTCTCTCAATCTAAATTTATTAACTCTAGTTTAATTGTATGACCACAAGCCTATTTTAACTTTTCAAATAAAAGATAAACATGTCAATTAAAAAACTGTATCTTGCCATCTAATTTTTATGACAGCTGAAGACACAAAACAATGTATTAAACTTTTATGCTTATTTTAAATGTAGCCTTGCTTGTGAGAAAATTACTTTGGGACAGATCTTTTAAAAATTACCTAATACTTGTGTACTTAAAATACATCAATTTTCCTCTTCCCCTGATAATGGAAAACAGCTTATTACAAGATCAGAAAATGTCGGACATTTTCTGTTGAGATTTCTATCAACTTTTAATTAGCTAAAAATTATTTCAAAAACAGCTGTGCAATTTTCAAATGCCTCTTCTCCAGGGTTGATTATTAGACTTGAAACACAAGACAAAAAGAGAAAAGTCTTGATTAGAAGAGTGCAATCCGAAGCCACCATAAGGTCAATGAGATCTGACCCCAAGGAGCAAGTCCTGGGGCTGGAATGCGCAATCGCCAACTGCCGCTCCCTCCTCCCATTCCTTCTGAAGCTTGAGCGGGCGGGTGGGTGGCTGTGGGTATGGAGGGGAGAGGAGGGAAAGGAAGGAAAGAGACACACACAAGGGAGTGAGGAGAGAGCAAGAGCTCCTCCGTCTGGACAGAATTAGGAACAGCACGGGGGCGGCAAAAGAGAAGCTTGTTGCCCTCCAGGCAAGTGCTGCGCTTTCAGGGGTCTGAAAGCTTTCACCGGTCTGAGTGCAGGCCTCAAAGGGTTGTGGAAGTCTCCTTTCTGTACAGCAACGGCTGTTTCCTCATTTTTTACTATACCATTAATCCATTTTGTCCCTTTTCATTTTGAAATAATTCATCTCTTTAACTTCAATTAAAACAATGAACTGACAAGTCCAGAGAATCATTTCTCATTCAAGGAATGTTGACTTCAACGTCTCTAGATAATTTTAAATCATTAATGAGTTGTGTTTTTTTGTTTTTGTTTTCTTACGGCACCGGGGATTGAACTCACAACCTCGCGCCTGCCAGGGCAGGTGCTTAAGGCACTGAGCCAAACTCCCGGCCCTGGATTTTTTGAGGCAGGGTCGCACTATGTAGCTCAGGCCGGCCTTGCGCTCGCGTTGTAGCCCAAGCCGGCCTCGAACTCACAACGCTCCGCCTACCTCAGCCTCCCGAGTGCTGGGATTAAAGGCGTGCGCCACCACGCCCGGCAATGAGTTGTGTTTTTAATGGGCTCACCTTTAACTACACACACACACACACACACACACACACACACACACGATGAGTATTTTTATAGCATCCAAATCTGAGACAATGAACAAATTCCATCCTAAGACTTCACTTTCAGAAATGGAAAAGTAAGTTTTTCACAATAAAATATTATAAGCAATATGTGAAATATCCTATAAGCCACTGAGTTGATCCTTTTTTAGTAGTCACCATTTAATACATACCAGCACATTTCCAAAATCAATCCTGTTTCAGCCTCGCAAGTACTGGGTTTACAGGCGTGCCTCACCACACCTGGCAGTTTACAAACACTGTAGAAGACTAGCCCTCTAGAGGACCAGCCCTCAGGTGTTCTGTGAATTTGGCCAACCTACCAACATCTCCGAAGTAGACACCAGGGTTACGAACCCTGGTGCCGCAAAAAAAAAAAGAGATTAAAGAAGTAGACACCTTCACAACCTTCCTGCTAACAGCCTAGAAAAGTCTAGAAGAAGTGAGTGCAGACATCAAACCAGAAGCTTTCATCATTTTTCTGACCTTTCAGCAAGGTCTTCCCAGGAGAGAACTTTCCAACTGAACACTAGACCCACAGCAACATTAAAGGGGCCAAAAGCTCACCCTGGATTAACAAACCCTGTTTTTACAGCTATTGTTCTATGTCTGTGTTTCTCCTCTGCTCTAAAATGTAAAGAGATTGTTTACAGGGTACAAAACAATATAAAACCAAACATTATTTTACCACAAACTTTTGGAAAAAGTCACGCTGACAAAAGCAATCAATTCCATAGTAATGGATATATTTGCCCTTGACAGGCAACAATATTGCAAGAATATATGGACTTCTTCCCTTAAAAACCAAAAATAAAATATTGAGAAACAAATACAACATATGAGACATGTTGAGATATAAACGATGGCTAACTCAGTTAAGGCATTATAAAGTAATATGAAAACTTAAACAATGGTTTATATTTTTACCTTGGATACTTAAACTACAGACATACCACGGTTTAAGAACTCTTTTATTCACCCAACAAAAATATCCTTTGAGCCAGTGCCAAGTTAAGTAGTGTGAAGACTACAGAAATGAAGGACATGAACCTTAAGGAAACCATCCACCTAAAAAAGACATGACAAAGACAAGATATAATTACTATGAAGGAATGCATTAACAAATGCCATGAGAGACTCACAGATCAAATGACAAAGAACTCAGAAAACCAAGGGATTCCTTTTAGCGAGTGGTGGGGTGGAGAGAGTTGGAAATAAAGAAACAGGTGTGGAGGCCTTGTAGTGACCATCTGCAAGAATTAGCAGATGACTGAGTGTCGGGGGCAAGAGGCAAAGCTAGAAGAATGAGCACTAAGGCTCTGGGGATGGAATACACTGTCTATGTGAAATCCAGCCAGAGATTTGAAGCCTATGGAAGACAGAGCTGGTGATAGAGACAGGAGTCATCCACAGGGCTCACTGTTAAAGCCTACGTACTTTCAAGAGATAAGTCAGTTCCCCAAAACATTGACATTTAGGGGAGCAAACACAGGAAACTGAGGAAAGGTGAAAGGAAAGAAACAGTAGGAAAATAAAACATCTTAAAAGGCAAGAGAAAAAAACTATCAAAAATACCAAATAGTACAAAAAGAGCACTCATGACAACTGGAAAAAAAGCTACTGGATGTTGGCTATTGACACTTCCGGTTGAACAGAAGCATAAGGCAGCAGTTGTGACAAGATGCTCTCTTTGTCCAAACTTTAGACAGGATCCTCCAGGTCCTCTTCCCATCCAGGCCTCAACCTTGCCAGACCTGCAGAGCCCAGTCTCAGCAAGACACTTGCAACACCTGCTAAATCCCTCCATCTATGATACGTGATCATTCTTGATATCTAATCAAATTCCTCCTTCCCCATCCTTGATAGCTGATCACCCTAGCCTGTCTCAATGTGAATTCTGGTAGATCAGGTGAGCAAGAACCCTCCCACATACACCCTTGAATACTTCTCTTCATAAGGTTCCATTCTACCACCTCTGACATGCTTCACTGCTACACATTCAGAGTTGAGCTCAATCTCTTTCCCCTATTGCAAAAGTATTGACATTTATCATGACCATTGTAAATAAAATCTTCCTTGCTATTTTAACAAGTGTCTTTTTTTCTTCAATTGTCAACCTCTCTTTTCATTACAGATGAATGACATTTGCAAAAATCCCATACATAGTTACGATAAACAACTGCTCTGTGGGACTGTGGTTAGGAAAAGATGGAAGTAGATGAGAATTAAAGAATGAGCAGGCCGGCTGGCGGTTTAGCTCAGCAACACAAGCGCCTGCCTGGCAAGCGCAAGGTCGTGAGTTCAATCCCCGGTATCAAAAAAAAAAAAAAAAAAAAAAGAATAAGCAGGCAGACAGAAAGTAGTGGTGAGCATGCAGGCTGCTCTGTCCACAAACCTCTGGCAAAGGGAAGGCACTAATAATTCATCAGGAGCCGGGTGTGGTGGCGCACGCCTTTAATCCCAGCACTCGGGAGGCTGAGGTAGGCGGAGCGTTGTGAGTTCGAGGCCGGCTTGGGCTACAACGCGAGCACAAGGCTGGCCTGAGCTACATAGTGCGACCCTGCCTCAAAAAACTAGGGCCGGGTGTTCAGCTCAGTGGCTTAAGCGCCTGCCCTGGCAGGTGCGAGGTTGTGAGTTTGATCCCTGGTGCCACAAAAAAAAAAAAAATTCATCAGGGTGCTTAAGCAACAGTACCAAAGTTGATGAAAGGCTTTACCATAGAGAATAAATAACAAAGCACGGTTATAATCAGAAGCAGCAATCCAAGGGAGACATACAAACCTATAATACAACACAGAGAAAAATTCCCACATTCATTTGTCCTCCATCTTCTTGTATCTTTTTATAAATACCTCAAATTCAGCCAGAAGAACAAGAGGCATTAATAATAGAAATAAAAGTCTTCTTTATTTAAATACATGAATGTTAAATGGTTGCTTATGGATGTTCTTCTAATAGCCATATGCCAAATAACAGAAATGTTCATGTAGCACATAAATTCACTGTTACAAAAGATTACATTGTTTGTATTTTCAGGTCTCTAAAAGGTTAAGTGGGCCATTTGCACAATGAATTCCAATTCAATTTGATTATGTTCCCTACTTTGAGGGTAAACAAGAACAAACCAAGTTAATTTATGTACAATTCCTTTGTACTATTGAAATGAAAATAAACAATAGTTCAATGATGTGGAATTTGTTATCCAATTATGCCAAATAATTTAGAAACATCTGCTGGTTATTAGTAATACTATAGTTAAATCTCAAGGAATACACTCCCAGAGAGATTTCCTTTTTATTCAAGACTTCAAGCCTACAACTGAGGAATTCACCGTAGAGGATGGAAACAAGGGATGACACAACAGCATGTGTACTAAACTAAAAAGCAAAGCAAAAATAATGAAAGTAAAATCCAGAATATGTATTGAGAGAGTCAGCTTTTTATTGCTGTAACAAAATACCTGAGAACAGCAATTTAGAGCAGGAAAATTTACTTTGGCTCACAGTTTCAGAGATTTCAGTCCATTGGCTTTGTCCAAGGCAGACATCATGACAAGAGAGCTGCAGAGGAAATCTGTTTATCTCTTGGCAGCCAATAAACAGAGAGAGAAAGCACCAGAGAGTAAGGGCTGGGGACTGGATATAGTGCCTAAGGTCACACACCCATGAACCACTCCCTTCAGGCAAGTCCCACCTCCTCTTTCCATTGCGTTCCAACAATGCCAATGAATTATGATCTGCCACTGCCAGCAGATCAGCCCACCAACAAAGTTACGGCCCTCGTTATCCCATTGTCTTCTAAATCCCCACCTCTGAAAGACTTTGGGGTGAATCTTAGATCTAAACCGTAATAGTAAGGATTTGGCTCTTAGAATTTAAATTTAAGTACTACAGTGAACTCTATAATTTCCAACATTCATTCGATTAGTGAGTAGCTGGTATTCATTAGACATTGGCAAAGGATAAAGAAGAAAGTCATAGCTTTCTCATTGGGGAACTTAACTAACAAGAGAAGCAAAAACTAACCACTGTGTAGCTACATGATCAGTGATAGGACAGATAGGTACACAAGACTATGGGTGGAGAAAAAGGGTAACTAACAAAGAAAGGCTACTTAGAAGAGATAACCATTCACACTGAGATTTGGGAGATGCACAGACATGAGTGAGGGTGAAGGCTAGAGAAATGGTGGTGCCAAGGGCACATTAAGCAACCTCTCTCTCTGGAAACATCAAGTAGTTCAGCACGGCTAAAACGTAGCCTCAAAGGAGAGATAGTGAGAGGTAAGAACAGGTAGGTGGGAAAGCAAAGGTCCTTTCTTTTTTTTTTTTGCGGCACCGGGGATTGAATTCACAACCTCGCGCCTGCCAGGGCAGGCGCTTAAGCCACTGAGCCAAACTCCCGGTCCTGGTTTTTTGAGGCAGGGTCGCACTATGTAGCTCAGGCCAGCCTTGTGCTCGAGTTGTAGCCCAAGCCGGCCTCGAACTCACAACGCTCCGCCTACCTCAGCCTCCCGAGTGCTGGGATTAAAGGCGTGCACCACCACGCCCGGCTAAAGGTCCTTTCTTGACAGCTCATATGCGACCTAGAGGATCTGGATTTAACCTTCATGGTAATAGAGAATTTTAAGTACAGAAAATTTTAAGCAGGTCTTCAAAGAAGTGAACTGTTAAATTAACCAATTTTGAAGAGGTAGGTTCAATGCCCACTTGTGGATTTTTAACAATCAAAGAATAATGCAAAACAATAAAGGAAGAAAAAGATAGATTAAAGCAAATATTTAACTTGCTTCATGGTGGTTTGCAGGTTATAGATACTGGAGTCATACTCCATCGTTATATTTTATTCTTTGCTACTTTATGTATTCATTCATCGAATTTGAGCGCCTGCTCTGTCTCAAACACTGGGTTTATGTCCTTGATATGTTTTAAGTACTATGAGGGAAGGGACTGTATCTGGTTAGCTGGTGTATTTTTCACATTTTCAGAATGTCAGAAGTGTCACCGCGCCTAGCACCATCACAGAAATCCATTTGATCTTTGCTGTAAATACCAGAACCAGGTCTCCACCAGAGCATCCTCATGTAACATCTACAATGACACATGGAACATCTTTAGGCACACACATACGTAGAAATACTTCAGTTACATTTTAAGCAGGTCAACAGACTTGTTAAGACAAGTGTAGAAGGGCTGAGGGTGCAGTTTAGCGGTAAAGCACTCACCCTGGCTTCGAACTCCAGTATCACAAGCAAACAAAAAAACAAATTGTGCTGGCATCTTGGATCTTTGCTTGTATTTCATTTATAGTAACACAAGTATTGGTGACAATATTGGCTATGTTCAACCACTGTGCTAAGACTCTTACACACACGATCTCATTTATTTCGACACACAAAGGAGAAAGGACTCTGTACCCCCTGTTTACATAAAAGGAAAATGAGACAAGAACATATAGCTGGCATGGGCAGAGAAAAGATTAAATGTTGCTCTCTTATCCCAAAATCTAAACCCTTTTCACTACACTATGTGCTACAAAAGGATCATCCTCCATGAGCTTCCCATCTCAAAGTAAATTTGAAGAATTTAACATGGCCCATAGGACCAGAGAGAGTCTGTGACCCTCCCTCCCGGTGCCTCTGTCTTTATCTGGACCATACCATCCCTGACCACTTCGAGACAGAGCTCCATACCACTTGCCCTATTTTTCTTCTTAGCATTTACCACCCAACACATTAAATATATTTTAATTGTCTGTCTCTTCCACTACAAATATAAATTTTCTGTTGACAGGAAGTAATACATATCTGGCACATAGCAGGCACTCGATACAATGTTCACCAAACAGAAAAGTAAACAAATAACAATATAGGCAAACACATCCCAAGTCTCAGAGCTACTCAGCAAAATTATTAAACAGCACTATTCATGTCTGCCTCCTTCTCTCACTTAATAGTATCATTTATCCCTTCCCCCAACTCCAAAGCATTCTGTATTTTTTCAGTAATTTTATTACACTTCCTAACAAACCCTTCTTAGTAATGCCACACCCTCTAAATAAAACTTCTGCTACTAAATTTTTTTGTGACAGGTCTCACTATGTAGCCTGGCTGAACTTGAATTCTGGGCTTCAAAGATCCTCCTGCCTCAGCTTCCCAAGTAGGTGGGACTATAAACACACAGGACCGCAATCTTTTAAAACTTCCACTTCCTTTTCTCTCACAGTATAATTCCCTCAATCAAAATGCTTTTTCTACGTCTTATCACTTTAAGATCTTCTATCCATAAATTATACCTTTTTTAAAATTTTATTTTAAAGATAGTAAAATCCAATAAAACATAACAAAGTCAATCAAAATACCATAAATTATATCTTTTATGCTACATAAAAATCTGTGCCTATATTTAGGTTGGTGCTCCTCATAGGTAACTTGCTAAAAATCTTAACTTTAATATGTTGTAAAAGTCATTTAGCAGGGAAGGTCTTCCGCGGGAAACATTTCAGTCAAGCACGTCCCTCACAGGGACATCTCTGGCCCTCACCTGTTGTCTGCCCTAACTAACACAAGCTACTTCAAATCCTAAAGTCATCTCCACTGAATTTCACAGTCATTAAGGAGCTAGGAGGCAATGACAAAGTTCTATATAAAAAGCATGCTACAGAAAGGACAGGCTGTACAAGACTGAAGAGATAGGACAGTAAGTAAGGACTGGCAGTTTAAAGAGCCCAGAGGACCCGTGTAGCTTTTGCAATGTCATGTTTGTGGTCATAAAAACTACTCAAGTAGAGGTGGGTTTCTTGGACCCTATCCTTTCTCAGCTTGCCTCACATCGTGAAATACATACAACCAGTGAAACTGAAAGGTAAAAAGTCAGAGTAGAAAGGGAAAGGAACAACTTCCGGTGCGGCTGGCTGGAAAACAATGAGGCGACCCCCAGCACATCACTGGGCAGCTGGCAACAGGCCTGGCCCAAGCCATCCTCCCTTCTCCCAAGAACTGCTTGCTTTTCTCACTATCGCACATCCACCTGGGGGAAATATAGCACAGTTTCACCCATCGATTATTTTTATTTATTCTGGTTTGGGGAGGAAGAAATGAAAGGAAAAAACTAACAGTATTTTCTGGTTTTTATTTTTTTTATTTTCTGTTTTTTACAGCTTATGAGAACTAATTTTTCTTCTAAGTAAACTTTGTTAGCTCATTTAAACAGTATTTTCTGGTTTTTATTTTTTTTGTTTTCTGTTTTTTACAGCTTATGAGAACTAATTTTTCTTCTAAGTAAACTTTGTTAGCTCATTTAATTACAGCATGAAACATAAAACTTACTCCTTTAAAGTATACAGTGCAGTGGTTCTTCACATATTTACTTTTACAAAATTAAGGAGCCAAGCTAGGAATATAAATTTATAAATGTCAGGCATTTTTTTTTTTATTCATACGATTTTCAATGTAAAACATAGTCACGTTATCTTCTTTCTCAGGTTTTTTCTATCTTGTTGAGGATACTTGAGACTATAAATCAATAAAAGTCAAAACTTACGGAAATCATTTTCAACATAAGAATGACTTACAGCTGGTAATTTGATTAGAAGGCCAGATTTAAGAGCTTGTCTTGAATTGTGTTTTTATAGAAAGCTCAATGATTTCATTTAGTTTACACATCCCAAATTCAAGTTTTCTAAAGGTAGTTATTGATACTTCATATAAGATTGAGAAAACATTCACTATTCAAATCAAGGATGTTATTAGACTTTGAAAAAAGCTATACCTTTCTTAATCATCGAGGTCCCCTTTGTTACAGCTGCCCTTCCTATGACAATAAATTGCTAATTCCTAGGTTAGACCATATCAGGTATAAAAAACAAAACAAAACAAAAAAAGTGTAACATATTTTACTAATGTCATTCCTTTGGAACTGTTAAAAAAGACATATAAACCCTTGCTTTTGTTATGCATAAAGCAGACACACGTACTCTATAAAAAGATACATGATATAAAATACACTTCTGATTTTAAGGAGAACAAATTGGAAAAATGTCTAAAAGGCTAGAGGGGTAAGTTTTTTGTAAAGGCTGACAAAAAAAAACTGATCTAATTTTACCTAAAACTCTTATCTTAACAAATATGTCAAATTTTCATAATTACTCATATTACTACCTTCTACCATCAAAGATTAAGCTACTTAAAGGATGATAATCTGCAGAGACAGATGTGACTCTAAAGAATTCATTACCAATATTCCTTGCTGTACACAGATGGTAACTACTGGAGTTACAACAACTATAATTCTTTTACCTGTTACACAGAACCAAACATCCACACATTCAAAGTCAACTTTTTAAAGGTGAAAGCTTAAGTTTTTGACATCACTAAGAGAACTAAGACAGATAGGCTTTTAAGGATGATGATTTTGATGACAATTGAAAAGATAAAACATTCCAAGACAGGCAGAAAAGCTCTCATCACTGGGCTACCTTCTCATAGTCCTTGGAACAAATGAAAAATAAAAATGTCAGCTAAAGTGTAATCAAGTTGGAATTTCCTTTAAAATAAGCTATTGGTCAAATCATAGTGAAAATGTTCAGTTGACTTATCTTTCTGAAAATAAATTTTAATCTCAGGACAGTCAAAGATAATATCAGAAAATTTTCCAACTACATCAAAAAAAAAATGCCATTGCCATTTAACTACTCCAAAGGATCTCTATAAAGATGATTATAGGTATGTGTACCAGGGGAGTGACATGGTAAGATAACGAAAAGACTTCTGTGGTAGAAGGGCCTAAGGAGAGTTGGTAAGGAATTACAGTGAAACGCTAAATACATTACCAGGTGTGACCCACTGCCAGGTGTGGTGGCACAAACCTGTAATCCCACAACTCAGGAAGATCACGAATTTGAGCCCAGCCTAAGCAACATGATTTAGGGAGACCTTGTCTCAAAATGAAAAATTTTGAGACAAAACTTCTGAGACTTCTCTGCCCACCCATCACAAAAAGGTAACCCATGATGGTGACTAAATGGTAGTGAGAGGAAAACAAAGTTGGGGTGGGAGGCCAGGTAATGCCAGAGTAAACCCTACAGAGAAGAACATTATTGGGTTCAGACAGTCCTGAGACTGCATGACCCCCTGAACTCATCACTGTTCTAACCATAAACCACAGCCCTGATAAGCTCTAAATGATGGGCTGACCTGACAGAATGCCCATTGAGTCAGCTCTGCCAGCTAGGGCTCTACTGGTGTGGCCAACAGGGCATCCTGAGATCCCCAGCCAAGAAGTGATCTCAGACTTCCCGGCTATCCAGTGACTACCAGGCTTCCTTATCTAATTACCTTCGGCTTCCTACAGGGGAAGGTAAGATGTAAGCCTCCATGGTGGAGCTGTCACCATAAAGGGCCTGAGGGGGTGTCCCCCAAAGTGCAGATGGGAGCCTTGACTCTCCCCACCTGTGGGGCAGGTTGCAGGTTTACTGACTTCCATAAAGAATTTTCAGGACAAGTCAGCAAAAGGAATAAAGAGGTTTATTAGGCAGAATTCTAAAAGTATAAACTCAAAGAAAGAGAGTGCAGGCCCAGGAAGGAGAGAGGTGTCTTGTGGCCTAGAACCGGGATTTTTTACGGAGATTTGAGAGTGGAAATCTGGGAACTTTTGAACCTGTACAAAGTGATGATCTGATTTATAGGTAAAAGGCGGAGGACCTTTCCACAGGGGAAGGGTGATCGCTCATTCACAGGTGACAACCATCACAGGAGCATATCCCACCCAAAAGGGAAAAATCCTTTCCCCGAGAAAAGGAATGGCCCGTTTCTGGGTGGAAAAGCCCATCTACATGTAAAAAAGAATTGTCAGAGCCCATTTACAGGTGAAAGCACAGGGCCTGGCTTACATGTCTTTAAGGACCTCAGAATTTTAGTGGGCTTGAGGCAGGGTAGAAGAAATAGAGATAAGCAAAAAGGAGGCAAGTAAACTTTTTTTTTGGTACAGGGGATCGAACTCACAACCTCGCACCTGCCAGGCAGGCGTTTATGCCACTCAGCTAAATCCCTGGCCCTATTTTTTGAGACAAGGTCTCACTATGCAGTTCAGGCCGGCCCACTTTGTAGCCCAGGCTGGTCTCAAACTCACAACAATCCTCCTGCCTCCATCTCCCAAGTCCTGGCATTAAAGGTGTGTGCCACCATGCCCAGTTTTTGGAGACAAGTAAACTCTTACCTAAAAGTTATACTTTTAAGAAGACCACAATTTGCAGGCCTCGGTGGTAGTTATCCTAGGTGATCCACAGCAATATTCCCTTGGTTAGACTTAGCTCCTTTCCTTCCAGACCCATCACATGGAAAACTCCTCAGAACACTATAAATTCATGAATTATCTTAATTGAGAAAGAAAAGGAACCCAACAGAAAGGAACAGGTGGAGGAAATCCAAAGAATGTTTAAATTATCTGTATTTTAAAAACAAACAAATATAGGGCCCATATCTGTAACATGGGCGTGCCCCACCTTTTCCGATTTCCAGAAAATAAGCATCTGTCTGTCTCTTTTTCAGGTCCCTACTCTTTTTCTTTTAATTTCTACCTAATAAAACCCTCTCTACACCTCTTACTGACTAGTCCTGAAAAATCTTTTTCCCAGACAGACATTAGTGTCAGGCAGATGCTGTATCCCCAGTCCACAAAGGTGATTAACAGTGAGTGCCTCAGCTTAACAAGCATTTGACTGAGTTCTTGTATTTAAGAAGGGAGAACAATTAGGTGTGTATGAGTTAGGTAACATTAGAGGCACTTGCTTTTTAAAGCTAACTTTTCATTAACTTCCTCTAAAAAGTACATTCCTTCCATTTACAAAAGGCCTGGATGGAAAGGTAAAACACACAGTAAGGCTCTACCTAAACCACCAATCAAGACGCATAAGATAACTCAGTCCTGGTTACTCAGACAAGCTGGAGGTGGAAAGGGCTGAGTTCTGACTTGAGACCGCTATCACATTCATCTCTTTTCTTGTCTTGACCTTCCTGTCACCATCTCACATAACTTTATCATCTCATTGCTCCTTTGTTCTATGTTGGTCATTAAGAATAAATGGAAGCTGGGCATGGTAGTGTATGCCTGCAATCCCAGCATTCATGAGACTAAGGCAGGGGGACGGCAAGTTCAAGGCCAGCCTGGGATACACTGGGAGACCCTCCCTCAAACAACTAAATAAAAAAGTTAATATAAAGGAACATAAGGTGCTTCTGACCAAGACCAACTAGTAAAGTGGCAGTAATCCCTAAAATAAAAACCACTTCTTTTAACCCTTGGATACCTCTTTTCGTATCTACCAACGCTATTCTGAATTGGGCAAGTTTGATCCAATCTCCTAATATTTATAACTAATCCAATGGCTTTCAAATCTGAGTGTGCAAAAGAATCACAAGAGGTGATTCTTACAAATTCCCATTCCCCAGTTTTTGGGCAAACGAACCTCCATTTTTTTAACAGACATTCAGATGACTGTTCTACAACCACACTTAAAAAACAGCTACTACTCTTATCACTACCTTAAAAAAAACTACTGTTCACAAGTGTACTTTGGTTTACAACACAGAAATGTTCACACTGTAAGTGAATTTTGTAAACCAAATTCTATTTTCCCACAAGTGGACTTCAGAATTTAAAAACACTATTTATTCCCTGTGAGGGAGGGGAGTTTCTACTGTACTTCTTTCTGGAAGTCAAATTTCACCTGAGTCCTCTCCTCATCTCCACCTGAGTGGTGAGAAACAACACTGCAATCCTTTTAACAGAACATTAACTGACCCAATTCACCTGTTTTGTTCATCAGGAATATCAGTATTCTGAAAGTGCTTGACTTGAAAATCTTACTTTTGAATACAAACCATGACAATGTCTTTAAGAAGAAAAACTGACTTAATTAGAAATTGTTTTATACAGAAATCTTCAGGACATCTCACTGCAAGGGTATTTTTTAGCTACAACAGTTGCTAAATAGCTACACCTTCTTCAAAAGAAAATACCAACTATGAGTACAGCCTCACCTTCATTTTTAACTTTTGCACCAAAAGTCCATTTAAATAAAACGTTTCCACTAAATAATGCAGCGTAGACACAAGATACTGAAAGACAGCAAGATTTTTCAGAGAAAGAAGAAATAAAAACTAACTGATTCCAGGTTAATTCAGTTTGAGGTATTTACATCAACAGTCATCTTAGGTATGCGATACTTAATGTGCCTGATCAAGTGACATAAAATTTAACTGGAAATCTGATACTGTGAATAACTTATTAAGAGTGTCCTAGCTATCACTGTACCTGCTTCTTTGATAAGCGGAATATTTTGAACATCTAGTTTTTCACATCCTGAGTTTTCCTGAATTGAGGCACACAAATACCAGTCTGTTTTTGTAAAAGGAAACAATGTATCTTTTCAGTCCTTCCCGATCCTTTGTCACTGTACACTATGAAAAAAAAAATCTTGAAGTCTTAACCACTGAAACAGTGCTAACCACATCACGAAAATAGCATTTCTTTCCTAAATGAACGCTCAAAAAAAAAAAATTTCTTCTGATTATACTCGTCCACCAGTAACCAACTTTCTTGTTTGCGCTCATTCGTTAGAACAAACATTTTCAATGTTAACCAATATTAAGTTCGGAAATTATTGTTTCCAATGGAATACACAGTGCCCCTCAAAAAAAGAAAATCCTTCATCAATCTAACAAAAAGCAACACATGCATTCGGTAATTCTAGGGAGGATGGGGATGCTCAGACATCTTCCTCCACATAAATAAACTTTCCAGGATCTTTATTTAC
The DNA here is from genome assembly GCA_004363535.1 of Dasyprocta punctata. Classification (NCBI taxonomy): domain Eukaryota; kingdom Metazoa; phylum Chordata; class Mammalia; order Rodentia; family Dasyproctidae; genus Dasyprocta; species Dasyprocta punctata. The sequence continues at coordinate 34,363 of RJWM01010367.1, forward strand.
CGACTTGGGGAAGGTCGGTTTGAAACAACTAAGCAACTTCGCTGCCAAGTTGGCGTCTGGGAGAATCCTCGCAGGTTTACGTGACACCCAGGACCCCAGTGCCTCCCAGAGCCGAACTCGCCGGGAGAGCAACGCCCATCGGCCCTGCAGCGAGAGGAAACAATGGGCGCGGCGCGCGGAGCCGGCCCCGCGCTCGGAGCCCGACCACGGCGGAGCCGGGGCGCGGCCACCTGCGGCGGGAGGAGAGGGCTGCACTCACCGAACAGCGTCAGGGCCATGGTCCCGGCCGCCGCCGCCCGCCGGTCCGCGCGCTCCTCCCGGGCGGGCCACGCTCACCGCATCGGCCAGACGCGCTCACACCTCTGAGGGAGCGGGTGCCTGAGGGGCGTGGTGGAGCCGGCTGCAGGCCGGGACGCCGTGGGCTGCTGCAAGAAAAAGTTAGGCTCGCGTTATTGTGAGACGCGCCGGACGGAGAGCCCCGCTAGCCCTGGGCGACTGGCACTTGTCGCTGCGGCCCGGCTGAGGCGCAGCGCGAGCGCGCGGACGGCGGTACCTGCGAGGCGGGAGGCCGGGCCGCGGCGCCGCAGTGGCTGGCGGAGAGGCGGCGGGGAGCGGAGCAGCCTCGCGGAGCCCCGGAGGGGCGCGCTCACTCTGCATCCCGCGGCCTCGCAGACGCCATCTTGCGATAGCGTCTCCCCTGAGCTCGCCCGCTTCGCTTCGCCGCCTCCCGCCGCCCTTTGGGCTGCCCGGCCGGGCGCGTTCCCATGGCAACGGGCGCGCGCGGGCCGCGGGGGCGCGCCCTCCTTTGCCCGGCGGCCAGGAGCGGCCCGCGCCCCCCTGCAGGCGAGGATCCCGGGTCACTTGGGGTGGGTCGCCGTGCGTTTGCGCTGACATCCCAGGCTTTTTCTTGAATGGGGTTTTAAGAGGCGCGGAGGAGAGGAAAGCTCAGCTGTTACTCGAAAGCAGAAGAGTCACAGGAGGATGCACCGAGGTTGGGGCGTCTGGGGACTGGGTTCATTCGAGGATCGGTGCCTCCTCCTGGCGCCCTGAGTTAACAGACTGGAGCAACGACCTGAAGCTGCAAAACTGGGATGGGCGCCTAGAGCTGACCAGGGGCGCTGAGTGTTGCTTTCCTTCCCATTCGGATTTAGGAGCCACTGGGAGTAGTTCTGATCATATTGTCATATATTGAGGAAACTGGAGTCCCTTTAAAAGCGTCTGGAGTTGCCTAAAATCTGTTAAAAGGCATATGCTTAATCCTCGTTTTCTTCTTTTTACATCCTACTCCTTTGATATTGTCTAAGGAAAAATCAGCACCCCTCACTGATTGGCATTTATCTGCCACAAAATACATTGTTCCCCAGAGCTTTTGATATTTATCTGATAACCACTGGCAGCATCTTTCTTCCTATGATGTTTTCTCCTCACCTCTTTGCCTTTATTTTTTAAGCGTAGCAGCAGCCACCTCCCACCTGTCTTTGCCTTAATTAATTAAAAGCCATGAAACACCTTGAGACTATCAGCCAAAAGATGTCCTTGAAAAGCTCAATTACGATTTTTTTTGTCGTTTTCGTTTAATGTGTTCAAAAATCAGTGCTCTTTGGTTACTATATTTGTTCCCTGTTTAAGAAATTATGTTTTTTCTTTTTTCTCTGCCCAGAGGTTTAATACTATTTTAGTATCTAATCATGTACATTTTTTTTTTTTTGGTTGTCATTTCTTCCTGCATCTTTCCTTGGGTTCCCTAGGGTTGTTCCTTTTTAATTTTCAACCAGTTCTTTTAAGAATATTATATCAAGATCTTCTATTTAATGTATCTAGGGATCAAGACTTTATAAAAATGATAATTACTACTTCAAATAGAACCACAGTTAATTTATCATTATTCCAGAGCTGATTTAACTATCAAAAGAAAAAGAAAAGCCAGTTAGAAGGAGGAGCCAAGCCTTTTGTTTCAAGTCAGTTAACTCAAGAAGAAAGAAATATCACAATATTCAGCATGAGTGGGCAAATGCTTAAAATGCTATATGCTTGAAATTTTCTGATGTAAAATGACTTTCCTTTAGTCACTGATAAAATAATAAATCTTGAAATCCCCAGAATTTTAAATATTTGATGAAAAAGGACCCTTGATTTTATAGAGCCATTTTTTGCTTATGAGAAAATACAGCTCATGAAGACAAATGGAAACTTAAGAAGGCTTTGTAGGACAGATTTTATAACCATGTGAAGATTGCGGCCAATCTGCTCCACAACCAGATAAATCAGAAACTAAAGGCTGCATTTACTGTCTCAACCAGTGATCTTCAACCTTTCGGAGGCCTAATTACTCTTTGAGGCGCTAATGGAAATCTTCTTTCTAGAAAAGTGCTTACATACATACATACACTCAAACCCCCCAAAAAATTTTTGTAGTGTTTTAAAGGGTTTGCTCAGAGGCCTTAGGTTAGCCCCTAGTTATCTTTCATAATCTCAGAACGTTTTCTCCTTTATAATTTTTTAAAAAATCTTTTCCACAGAGAATCATGGAATTTTCAACAGCAAGGGACCCAACTCCCTCCTTTGCAAAAAAAAAAAAAAAAAAAAAAAGTGCCTGAGGATATAGTGGTTCCTCAAATGAGCTCACCTATTAGTGGCAAAACTAGTAAAAAAATCTTAGGCCACCTCCTCCACCCTCTTTCCCACCAATTTAGTGTTTGCATGGTTTGAATTTAAAAGGCAAGTGTTTACTACTAAAAGCAGACTAGTAAAAGAAGTATTGTATTTTGTCCTCAACCATTTTGCATGTTTGGGTCTTCTTAGAGTTTAGAAAGTTGCATCTTGTCCCAGAGAGTCTTTCTTCACATGCTTTTCTACCCAGAACTATTTCTAGCCAAGCTACAAAATAGCTTTTCTCTTTATTCAGCTCTGTTTAAGAGGTACCAGAGTGTCAGGGTTTGGGCACTACAGCTCCACTGGCTGGAAGTTCACTCTGTCTCTTGGAGAGTTGCCCTGGAGGTGGCTAAGAGGAAAATTCACTGTCCAGTACTCAGCCTCACCTACAGGGTTTAGTTATTTATATCCTTGCTTCTTGCCTTTGTTCTTTCCTTCTTTCTTTCTTTCTTTCTTTTTCTTTTCCTTTTTTTCCAGTACTGGGGGTTGAACCCAGGTTTTCATGAGTGCTAGGCACTATGCAACATCCCAGCCCCCTTTTAAAATTCTATTTTTGAGAAAGTGTCTAAGTTGCTCAGTCTAGCCTCGAACTGGCATCCTGCCTCAGCATGCTGTGTAGTGGGGTTTACAGGAGTGTACCACTGTACCCAGCTCCCAGTTTTCCACTTCTTAATTGTGGCAAACAATGCTGAATCCTAGTGATAGACTAAGCCAGCTTAGATTCAAGCTGGGACCCCCACTTCCTCTTGTCTGTACATTTCTTTGGGACCCCAACATCCAAAACACACACACAGTTGTTTTTACAGTGCTATTTGGAACAATACTATGAAAGTTACCTTGTTCCTTTATAAGCACTCAGTGTCCCATACTCAGTGGCTTGTGATTGATTTTCAAATAGTTTGGTGCTCTAACAAAATACTTTGTATAATTGATCAAAGTGCTCTGCCTTGAAAATAGTATTGGTTTTTCTACTATTGCACTATTCAGAGAGGAACAGTAAGTAGGCTTCTTTACATGGCCGACAATAAAGCAATAGCCTTTTAGTCGCAAATTCAATGTAAGGAAGGGCGTTAACCACTTAGAGGTGATTATTATGGGTGGTGACTTTGGTTGTTTATTTCAAGAGGACAAAGAATGAATTGACTTTTTAAGACATTTATGTTTTCATTCAAAGGTTTAATTTTGTAGTAACAGGAAAGTAATTAGAATGGCCACACTTATTTGCTGTGTCACTAACTGGTTGTTAAATTTTTAAACAATTTTTTTTACTCTTTCTGGTTCTTATGTTCCCCATTTATAAAATTAAAGGATAGAATGAGGGTCTCTCTAATATCCCTTTTAGGCTTATCTGCCATTTTCTGATATTTTAGAATCTTTAAATGGACTATGGATAAAACAGAAGACATTTTTATTTGAATCTTCAATATATTTAAAGTGCCCAGTGTAATAAAGGATCATATTTTATTAATTCATGCATGCTGCTATTTCATCTGCAGTGTGTTACACTAATAGTCTTACATTCATTGTACAGAGAACAACCTTTTTTCAGGTTTAACAGGATTAAAATGAAATGTATGCAGTGAGCAATCCATTTTAAATTTACCAGAAATTTCTCATTTTTATTTAAATTGTGTTGACTAAACAGAATTTAGACAGCCCTTTAAAATTGTTTTTCTACACTTTAAACTAATGACTTATCACGAGTGTTTTAGATTTTCTTTTTGTTACTCATTTAGCTTCATTCCCATTGGTAAACATTGATTTGTTCCTTGGTTGTGAATGAAGCAGAAATTAATGAGGCAGTTTCTGTCTCACAATAACAAGTTAAAATTATAGCACTTTATCATGTCAACACAGCTTTAAACACTAGGAATACCAGTGCTATTAGCACAGTTCCCAAAATAGTGCACAAGTTTGCTGTTGAAGAAAAAATTACACAGTGTATTTCTGCCACTGTGAGAGAAACATTTTCTATTCCTCAGTTGCACCAATTAAGGAGGTAAAAATTATATTTAAAATATTGACAATATCTTACATTCTATTCTATGTTTATATTATTGGTTAAAGTATTTGTTCCCATTGCATGAATTTGTTTGAAGTAAATTTGATCTGTTTGTAATAATATTTTCCTTAAATGTGAATGAGTGTTTTTTTCCTTCCCTCTTTTATCTCAGACTTTCTGAATTAACACCTTACCTGCTACTTTATGGCATTCCATGATTTATAAATAGCACTTTCACAGGACAAAGCCATATGTATACAAGTAACTAAGGCAAAATTTGCCTTGAGCACAAGGATATAGACCATACAGCTATGTGGAGGGGATAATATTTATGTCGTGAACTATAAAACTGGCCATAAGGCTTAAATAATATGAATTAATGTTTAGGAGAATTAACTGTGTTATACTGACCACCAGAGGGTGCCTAAATTATAGCCCAGGGAGTAATATTGGGTCTCAGAAATGAAGTAAAGCCCAATTTGGAAAATGCCTAAAAAATCTTAAGAACAAAAGTCTGTCTATTGCTGTCCACAGTGCTTGCTAGAATAGCAGAGGACATCCACCAAAACTGTGCTGAGAGGAGAGGTGGCTATTGTCTGGTTAGGCACAGCCTTGGAATTGCATATTACTGAGGACACTGCCAGTCCTTAGCATATCATTTCAACATGGAAGAGTAGACAAAACTGTTTTAGAAGGGTGTGTGTGTGTGTGTGTGTGTGTGTTGGTATAGATGCAAAAGGAGGAGAAACTGGAATTCTAAATTGGAATGAAAAAGTCATTTTTTTACCTTTAACCCAGGATAGTGCATTTCTCATTAATTGCTCAGCTCAAACCGGAAATCTTAGTTCAATAGGCAATAGAGCCACAGGTATTAATCACTATGAACCCTACATTAGACTATTCTAAAATCCACAGTCCTTTTTAAAAATTTGTGTGATAAAATTTATGTGGATGTAAGCAGAGACTGCTGGCATAGGCCTGTAATCTCAGCACTCTGGGAGGCTGAAGCAGGAAGACACAAAGTTTGAGCCCAATCTGACAACTTAGCAAGATTCTATCTCAAAATCAAACATTAAAATGGACTGGGAATGTATCCCAGTGTGAAGGCCCTGGGATCAATCCCTGTAATGCATATATATATATATATATATATATACACATATATATAAAATGTCCGAATGGTGATTGATTTACAGTGGGCAAAATAAAAAGGGAGGAAAGGTTTAAAAAGGTCTGTTTTTTAGATTTGGTTTTTCACTACTGGAAATAGAACCCAAGGCTGTGTACATGCTAGGCAAATATTCTACCAGTGAGCTATATCCCCCAGCCCTCAAAAAGGCCTGTTTTTAATTTGCCTTCAATATATGTTTTAAAAGAATACTGATTTCCTGGTAAATGGTATAACAAATCTTTTGAATTTTTTATAGGCTTAAAATCAAATACATTTCCAAATACACAGTAGATAAAAGTGCCATGATAATGGCCTCTCTCAAGTAAAAGTTTTCTGTTCTGTCCTATAATCATATTGTAGTATGTTAAGCCAGCGGTTCTATTCAAGTGTGTTTTCTGAGGCTACCAGGCATATCTAAAGCACAATGTCTATTTAACTCGAGCAGTTGGAGTATTGCCAGGTTTTCACAAGAGGACAGAGGGGATTTGGCTATGAGTCAACTCTCCCTAACATGGCCATGGTTTCTATGGTTAATGTGGGTGTTCACAATAAGGATGACTTACTCAAGCTGATTAGACTGGGAGCTATACATCAGCAACAGAGGTAGAATTCTGGGTGAGAATTACATAATATCCAATTAACTTACCGAGCTGAGAAGGAGAGAAATTAATTTCCACGATTAAAATAACAGTCTAGGCTCAAAACTTGTCCACTCCTGTGATGGAGTTTTCATGAAGCTGCTTGCACCCTGTTGTAAAATAGAACTTGTATCAGACATTTGGGACAATATACAAATTTGAATTCATCCAGCAGGCTTTATCCATTCAACAAATACTAAATATCCTTGATATAGAAACCATCATGCTAGATGGTTCTGGCAAAGGTGCCAAAGATGAATCAAACATGTATTCAGATATAAAAAGCCTGTAGTCTCTGAAGGTAGATGAGACTCGCAAATGGGATGATAACCAGGGCCACTAGATGAGTACACATTAAATACTGTGGAAGCTCAGACAAGAGAAAGATTATTTCCAGCTGATGCAACAGGTAAAGGCTTCAAGAAGAATCAGGCTGTGCTTTGAGGTAAGGACAAGAATTAAGCAAAGAAAAGAGAAAGGGAGTGGAGTTTAGGTCAGAGGGAGGCGCATGAGGAAGGTGACAAAGCATGGCAAAAGCAATGGTCTGGCTGCAGCGAAGGACTTTGGAGAGGGAGCAGGGGAGCTTGGACAGGGAAGTTGGGGAGAGATATAGGTCAGGTTGCAGAATTGATGCTTATTAAGTTATCACCAAAACCCTGCCTACTTTCTACAAGTACTTGAGGCAGGTAGGAATTTGAATTTATTATGTTAAAAGCTAATCTCAAATTCTTTTCATTGCCCAATTTCCCAGTAACAATTTTTTTAATTTGCGCTCTGAGGCCCAAACCCAGGAATTTGTGCATGCTATGCAATCCCTCTACTACTGAGTGAAAATCTGAGCAACAACTTTTTATTACACACACACACACACACACACACACACACACACGAATGTCACAGGACATTTTGAAAAACATCTGAATTCAAATATTGGCTTTACCTCTTACTGTGATCTGCAGCAGGTTTCAGTCTTGGACTTGTGTGTTCTCTCTGTAAAAAGGAAGTTCCCTCCCTATCAGTTAGCTTGTGATTCTGATTGTAATTGACAGAAAACTCAAATTGGTTTAACCAAAAACAAAAGGATTTTATTTGCTCTGTCATGGAAAAGACCAGAATCAGAGTGAGGCTGGTGCAGCAGTGTAAAAGATGTTTCCAAAGGACCTAGTTGCTGTTTCTCCAGGTACTGTCTTTATACACCACAGCCCTCCTTGCCACCACCACTTAATATATCCAGACCCTCCCTTGAGACAACAAAAATGGCTTCAGTTTGGAGGCATCACATAAACTCACCTCTCCAGCCAGGTATGGTGGCACACGCCTGTAATCCCAGCACTCAGGAGGCTGAGGCAAGATTGCTGCGAGTTTAAGGCTAGCCTGGGCTATAAAGTGAATTCAAGGCCAGTCTGAACGGCATAGTGAAACCCTGTACAAAAAACAGGAGAGTGAGAGAGAGAGAGAGAGACAGAGAGAGAAAAGGAAAGAAAGAGAAGAGGGGGAGGGGGGAAGGGGAAGGGTAAGGAGAGGGGTGGGAAAGAAGAAGAAGAGAAAAGAACTTTCTTGAGGAGTGTTATAGTTCAGATCCTCGCACCCTTCTGGAGATTGAACTCATGATCTTTGCACTGAGCTATGTCCCCAGCCCTTTTTATTTTTTATTTTGAGAAAAGATCTCTGTTAAAGTCACTAAACTGGCCAATTTGAGCTTGAACTTGTGGTCCTCCTGCTGCTACATGGGTTAGGTCTAAAATGTTCCCCCAGTCTCGTGTGTCCAGAGGCAGGGCTTTGGGAAGGTGACTGGATCCCAGGGCCGATAAACTCTTGGGTGGTTCATCCACTGATGAGTCCCGGCTGTTAGGAGGTCGGGTCCCTGGGGACATGACCTGGAAGGGAGTGTTCTCGTCCCTGGCCCCTTGCTCTCTCTTTGCATCTCCTGCTCTCTGTGCTTCCTGGCTGCCACGGGTGGAGCAGCTTACCTCTGCCAAGCCCTTCTGTCATGGCATTTCTGCCTTGGAGCCAGCTGACCGTGGATGGAAACAGTGAATCAAATAAATCCTTCCCTTTAAATTGCAGATGTCAGATATTTTGTCCCAGCAACAAAAATCAGACTAATACAGGGAGGGTCAGTTTGCAGCTCTTGCCCTTGGATCTCTCTGGAAAACGATGCTGGTAAAGAAGAAGGGAAAGGAGTCTTTCGCATGTTCCTCTTCAGACCCTTCGTGGCACTAGATCCTGCAGACATGGCTTGCCCAGGAATTCAAGAGATCAAAAATCATAGGTTTTGGGGTCAGGCATATAGCTCCGCGGCACAAGCGCAAGCCTGGCAAGCAGGACATCCTGCGTTTGATCCCCGGTACGAAAACAAACAAACAGAAAATCATAGGTTTTTCAACAGATGAGTGACAGGTTGAAATTTGTTTTGCTGAAACATAAAGTTTTAAAACTCTACCGTAAGGTAAAACAACTTCCTAATGAGTGCTTATTGAACCCAGGAGTCCTTCTATTAACCCTCCTCGCTGCGCTTGAGATCTTCTGATCCCAGGTTTGAAGAACAGTTCAGCGCGTGGCACCTTCTGAGCTGGGAGGGGGGGCCGGCTGTCACGGGAACTGCTTCCTGTGCAGCAACAATGCAAATTGGAGGAAGATGACCTCCAGAGATAGAATGCGCTTGTCCCAATCAAAAGAAGGAAACCTGCAGAGGGAGAGAAAGCTTCTGTCTGGTCTCCTTCACTCAGCACAGCCTTGTCTGGGAATCCCCACCCTTTTTCTGTCCTGTGCTTTAGTGTGGTTTGTCCCACTACATTGAAGCTGAGGCTCCTTTAGACCCAAAAGGCTGTGGCTTCTTTTTCCCCTCCTCCTCCACCACCTCTTCCTCTTCCTCCTCCTCCTCCTCTGCCTCTTCCTCCTCTTCTATCTATGATGGAAGCATTAGAACGCCATTCAATTCATTTTTATTGAATCTATTATTTAACCAAACAGGTAATTCTTTTCCCGCTTATCTTTCAGTACAATGCATTCTCCTTCAGAGAAGAGAGAGCAATTGCTTATTAGACCCAGGCAACCCTCAGAGTGAGGGAGCACCCTCCAATCCCTCCCAGCCTCCCAGACCCTTGGGACCTTAATACTCTCACCCTTTCCCTCCCCTTAAATTGCAATTTAGAGTTTCACTTAGTTGAGAGTATGTAATAGTTTCTTAGGGCCACTTTTCACTTGTAAACTTATTCAGCCCATGGCAGGATAGGGGATATCCTAATGCAGGTACTCATTAAAATAAAAGAATACATAAATACACATTTAGCTGCTAGGCAACAGAGATCTTATGAACTTGGGGCTGGGCTGGTTACATCTCACTAGTCACACTGAAGGAGTATTTAGCTTTATTTCCTATTTTTTTTGCAGTGCTGAGGATTGAACCCAGGACCTTATATATACTAGGCAAGTGTTCTACCACTGAGCTGTATACCTCCAGCCTCTCAAAACATTAGTTCAAGCTGAAATTCTCCAGAAAATTCTCCAGCTACCCTACCCAGAAGTAGCCTACACTTTTCTTAGCTCCCAAAGAACTTGTATGAGTGTGTGTGTGTGACACTGGGCATTGAACCCAGGGGCACTCTAGTGCTGAGCTACTCATACATTCCCAGGTTTTTAATTTATTTCATTTTGAGACAGGTTCTACTCAGTTGCCTATTCTGGCTGAGCCTAGTCTGCACCTAGTTGCTAGTTGCTGAGCCTAATTGAGCCTTATCTGCTCAAACTTGTGGTCTAATAGTCAGGGTTCACAAGGGAATAGATTTAATACAGGACACATAATTTATAGGGTTATTTTATATTGCACACCCCAAAAGTCAAATAAAGAAGAGTGCAAGAGATCTGTCCATGTGCTAGAGACCCAAAGAATCCAGCTGAGGGCCTACATCGCAGCACAATGTTCTGCATGAGTCCAGCTGAAGAGGTAGAGCCCACAACAATGTGTTATGCAAGTCTGTATCAAGGATCTGCACTACAAAGATCCAAAGCTCAGTAGCGGAAGCTAAAAAGTCTGCTAGTGCAGTGAAGGATCTGTGTCAGCAGGCTGAATGATGTGCACTGCAGCCAGGAAGTGATGCTCAAGGTGAGGACCACAACTCTCCTAAAGAGAAGAACAGCCATCCTCAGTGACATTGAGGACCCGAGCTCCTCCAACAATGAGAACAACTGCGTTCATATCAGGAAAACCAGTGTAACATGCTTCTCCAGGAGAACCAACAGTATCCCATCTTCCCCTGCAGTTCTCCTTTTATGCTGTTGGCAACAATCCTCAGATGGGTCTTCCACACCCAGCACAACTGATTTAGTTCAGCTGGCTGTTACAAGTTGGCCATTAATTAATCCACCACATAGTCCTCCTGTCTCAGCCTCTCTGGTAGCTGGAATCACAGGTGTGTGCCACTGCCCCCAGCTCAAAGAACTCTGTAAGTATGAATCTTAATGCATTTTGTATTGCATACATTTTATTATAATTATGTAAGTACATACACAAATATATATTTAATACACACACATATTCTACCTCCTGAATCTTTTCTCAGCTTATCAGAGTAGGGCTCTGTTGTGTTTTTCTTTATATTTTGCAGCACATGGGTACTTAACAAACATCAATTGAATGAACTGGTGAATAAATTAGTGCACATATAAAAGGTAATACAGTGATTTCAAATACACTGTCAATGGATCACCTTGTCCTGTGGGGAACATTCCAGTAACATTCTATTGATGGCTTGCATTGCCCTGCTCCAGAGTACATTTTGGTTAGAAACAAAACAGAGAGTTTTGTTTAAAGTTTGTCTTACTGCATGGTCACATGATGAAGGAGTAAGGTGCACCAAGATGTGAGAAGGTTAATTATAACTGCTGAGTATTTGCCTTTTCCCTGTCTGGTTTGTTTGTAGTTCAGTGAAATAAGATTCACAAAGTCAAGCCAGATTTTTTTTTCACACCAGTTCCCAGAAAATATTACTTAATATGAATAGTCTTTCTTTAACCTACAGCTAGTAGCCTTTTTTTTTTTATCCAAAAAGCTATACATAGTACCTCTTTTTTCTTTTTAAGAACTACTTGTGCCCAAAGTGGTGATGCATGTCTGTAATCCCAGCTCCTTGGGAGGCTGAGGCAGGATAATAAAAAGTTCAAGGGCAGCCTGGACTCCTTAGTGAGACCCTATGTCAGAAAAATCTTTTTTTTGTCGTTTTTTTGTGGCACCGGGAATTGAACTCACAATCTCGCACCTGTAAGACAGGTGCTTAAGTCACTGAGCCAAACTCCCAGCCCTGGTTTTTTGAGGCAGGGTTGCACTGTGTAGCTCAGGCCGAACTTGCGCTCGCATTGTAGCCCAAGCCGGCCTCGAACTCACAATGCTCCTCCTACCTCAGCCTCGCGAGTGCTGGGATTAAAGGCGTGCGCCACCACACCCGGCTTAGAAAAGTTTTTTAAACAGGGGCAGGTATGAGGGGCTCAGTGGTAGATAGACACTAGATTCAATTCCCAGTACCATAAAAACAAATGAACAGCAAGAAAAAACTACAAAAATACTTGCAATTACTAAAATACTATTCTAAATATAACACTTACAAAGTCATGTACACCAAAGAAAAAAGAGGAAAGAGAAACCATTGTTAATTCCATTACCAGGAAATAAACACTGTTAACATTTTGTGTATATTGTTTGGGACACTTTCCTTTGACTCTATAGATAGGATAAATACAGGCACAGATGTGCTCCTTTTTCTAGCTCCTTGAATCCAAATCATTACAAGAGGCGTCATGTGTTACTATCGTGTGACCTTGCCCACTCCCATAGCTGTTTGCTAGCCCATGGATGGACAGCATCCCAAGCTGAACTAGCTGGAGTTACCCTCTTTCTGAGGATGAAGCCTGATGTTTAAGTTAAGAGCTGCTGGAAATAATCTGTGATCACATAAAATAAGAGACAGGAAAACAACAGTGAGAGATGCCCAGGAAGAAACACACGAGACGGCATCTTGACAACATCCAAGTATGTGGTTCCCATTATTCTAAGGCCTAGAGGAACCTACACTTTCTTTCTATAGGTAGAGCTGATGCTGCCCTCCCTGGGCATCCAGACTCAGGAAGTCATTCCCACCTCAGCTGCCAGGAGTGTCTGTCACTGATGGCTCCAATGCACCACAATAAATCATCCATCACTGTTACCTAAGCCAACACAAGTGGCTTCTTGTTATCCACAACCCCAAGGGCTCTAACTAATGTATTATTTGCTTATTCTGTTTCATAAGAGATACACATTCTTAAGATTTTTTGTCCATGTCACATCATTCTTCTGAAACCTCGTACTAACTGAACCATTGTAAGTCAGTGGTACATGCCTGTAATTCCAGCAGTCTGGAAAGCTGAGGTGAGCGAATCTCAAGTTTGAGCCCTACCTGGGCAGCTGAGCAAGACTCTGTCTCAAAAATTAATCTCATCAATTTTTTTGTGAAAGTATGCATTTCTCAGGTGCTGCCCAACACTATTATCAGTTAGGGTTTTACTAGAGAAACAGACATAACACAAGATATATAAATGTATAAGAAATTACAAGATTGGCTTATGATGGTCAGTGGCAGTGTTGGATGAGGAAGCATGCAGAGGTGTCTGCACGCTGGAGGCTGAAGTGTCCAGCCCAAGGTCTGGAGCTTACTGCAGTGTCCCACATAAATCCATACCAGGAGGCTGATGAAAAGCTGAAGAATCTACGCTGGAAGGCTGAAAATTTTATGCCAGAAGGTTGAAGGTTCCAAGGTAGAAGCTGAAGAGTCTGTGCTAGAAACCAGAAGACAAATCCAAACAGCAGGCTAAGACTGGAGCTCTTCTGAAGAGCAGAAGCCAGTCTGTCCTTCCAATTTCCCTTTTAAACCATCCAGGCTACAAGCCATCCTAAGGTGGGTCCACCACAACCTAGGGTGTGGAATTGCTGAGCTGACAGGGTTAAACTTCTAATCTTCCCATGTTGGACACAATCAATCAACCACTACAATTTTCTTTTTACTACTCATTCATTCCACAAGCACTTATTACCTGCTATGGGCCTGGCTTTATACTAAGGACTAGGGCAATATCCCTGTCTTCATGGAGCTTGTATTTTTGGCAAGAGACACACAAGAAACCAAATGAGTGTACCAGTCAGTTTTCCAGCACTATAACAAATCCCAATCAAGTTAAAAGTAGAAAGGTTTATTGTAGCTCGTGGTTTTGGAGGTTCTAGTCCATGACTGGTTAGGCTCATTGCTTTGGGAGACATAGCACAACACTACAGAGTGGCAGAGCAAGATCACTCCATCATGGGCCACAGCAAGGTGGGGGAGGTCCCACATTTTCTTTTGAAGGAAAGCTTCTTGTGACCCACAGACCTCCCCCTAGGTCCCACTTGGGTTTGTGTGTTTGTGTGTATGGGGGGTGTGATACTGGGGATTGAACCCAGGGCCTTCACATTGAGCTATGTCCTTAGCCCTATATTTTATTTTGAGATGGGGTCTCAGTAAGTCATCAAGCTTTCGTATTAGGCTTGAACTTGGAATCCTCCTGCCTTGGCCTCCCACAGTACTGGGATAACAGTCCTGTACCATGGCTAAGCCCCACCCCTTTGAGGTTCTACCACTACCCTGCAGACCAGCCTTTAACACAAGGATCTTTGGGGTACAGTTAACATCCAAACTACAGCCATGGCTAAATTACATCTTATACCAGAAGACACTACAGAAATATGAGGCATGAGAGGAGCTGGCAGTGCAGGAACTGAGGGGCATCCATTCTAAGTACAGCGCTAGAGAGGCCCTCACCGACAAGGTGACTTTTCAGCAAAGACTGAAAGTATGTCAAGGAATAAGGAATGAGAATATCTGGAGGGAGCGCATTTTTGGTGGATGTTATAGTTTATACATTGTGTCAACTTGAAAAGTATAGCTGCTTAATTAAGTAACTCAGCAACTCTACATCCTGGGGTGTAGAGCACAGTTACCTGGTCATTGTTACAATTTGAGAAGGTCAGAAGCTTAACTGAGAAGACTCAGGAGGGAGCCAGGGGTCTTACTTTGTAAACATCCTGTGCAAAGGAAGGCAAGGATGTTTGTGGATGCTACATCCACCCGTGGGTGGGGGGGGGTGTCCTGTGTACTATATAAAGGAGGAGAAGAGGGTTGCTGTTGGCCCCTTTTACTCTGGCTGCTTTTGCCCTGCTGCTGCCTTGAAGTGTTCCTGTGCCATGCCACCCTGCCTTGGAGCCAGGTGATTGTAGACTGAAACCTCCAAAAACTGTAAGCTAAATAAACCTTTCCTTCCCTAAGTTTGGGTGTCAGGTGTTTTGTCTCAGCAACAAGTAAAAAGTAACCAAGACAGTGGAGGAGAAACCAAAGGCCATGTTCTGGAAGCTGGAACGAGCCTGGTGCATTCAAGCCATAGCAAGGAGGCAGGGTAAGCAAATAGGAGAGGAGGAGATCAGGTTAGTGAGGTCGTGCGGCTGCCACCCAAGGACCAGGACTGTGGCTCTCTTCAGGTCACATGGGGGATTGGAGCCCAGGGATATGTTCCTGTGCATGACTTCACAGACACCCCCTGGCTGCTGTGTTAAGAAAGGACCACAGTGACAGTAAAATTGAGGTGGGGGGCCGGTTAGACTCCCTGCCTTTCCGCTGGAACAAAAACGGTATTGCACTGTTATTTTGCACTTGAACATGATACCTAAATTTGTTGTCTGTGCAATTTTTAATTGGGAATGGCCATTTAAGGTTTTCACTGATTAGTCTTATTTACTTTTTACCTTTTTGCAACTTCACCTTTTCTTAAGGATTTTCAAGGATATTTAAGAGTATAGCTCTCTGTCATATATATGTAGATCTGTCTCCCAAATTTTTCTACTAATTTAATGTTGCTTGTGATTTTTTGGATAGAGGGATTTTTAAACTTTGTGAAGGCAGGTTTTAAAAAAAGTGGTTGTATTACCATACAAAATATTTTACTGGTTGCTTCAGTGTAGGGCTTTTTATTTGCAAGCAGTAGGAGCAATAGGAGTGTCAGGGTTCGTGTAAGCCAAGTTCCCATGGGGAAGAAGGATGAGAAGATGAAGAAAAAAAAGACACACAAAGCTGAGGTCAGGTGGAGCATTTATTCGTACACTTATCATACCATGCCCCTTTGCTTAACTAGCTCGCCCCCCCCACCCCGTGTTCTCCCATTTCTCAGGGCTGGAACACCTGTTCACCTCCAGCCCTCAAGGTGTTTCTCAGGTGCTCTGTGCCCTTGGGGCACTCCTGTTCAGGCCCTTGTGCTTTCCACTCAAAATGTGTAAACTGTCAGTAGCTCAGCAGCTCCCAACGTAGGAGTTGGCTTAATTAAAGAGAAATTCATTATAATTCATAGGATTTAAACTAGAGCCCAAGGGTAGAAGATTTAGCCATCCCTCCCAGCTTGCAGGCCTCTCTCTGCTTCTTTCTAAGCAACTGCTTCTTTCTTCTCTCTCCTTCTCTGCTAAACTATTTCTCCATCCACATGGCTCCAAGGTGGCTCCTCCAGTCTCAACACCACTGACACATGGGCTAACACCTTTCTGCCCAATTTCAGCATGCGGGAAATAGCAGCTAATTCTCACAAATCCAGTTGTAGAGTGGCCAGGTCAGGGCCAATGAACTGTGGCCGGGGACTGTGGCAGTCACAAGTTACGAGGAGCTCATCTCGAGAAAGGTTGCTCTCTGTGAGAACAGAGGACATGGGTTGAGCATATGTCATAAAAAATAATCCATATTCATTTATATTTTATTTAGTACTTTTAAACTTTCCATACATCTGAAATCAATTTTTGTGTAAGGCATGCTTTAGAACTATTCCTTTATTTTCTATTTCATTGCAAAATGTTAGCCAGTTGTCCCAAAGATTTGTTAGGAAAAAAGTTCAAATTGTGCCCTAATTGCTATTGAACTGAACCAGATGTCTTATTTCTTAGGCTGTTTAAAATACTCTGACAACTACTGCTGTCTGAATAATGCTTATGTGATTGTCAGAAACTCCTCTTGGTTATGTTATGTTGTTTTTTATTTTATTATTATTATTATTATTTTGGTCTTCTTGAGGCAGGGTCTCGCTTTGCAATTCAGGCTGGACTTGAGCTCGCTTTGTAACCCGGGCTGGTCTCAAGCTTGCAATGATTCTCCTACCTTAGCCTCCCAAGTGCTGGAATTAGCATGCACCACCAAGCCAGGCTATTGTTTATAAATTAAAAGGGTACAAAAAAAGAGAAAAATATAACAGAAAGAAAGTAAAAAAAGAGAAGACAGAAGAAGAATAAAGGAAAAAACAAGAAACTAAACAAAAAACAATTTTAAAAAAGAGAGGAACAAGAAACAGGCCAAAGGATAGCATCAGTTAAATAAGCATGAGTGCTCTACCAGTTGGTTTACCAATAAATACACAGAGCGTGGGAGTCACCATGAGGTTACTCCATTCACAAATCCTTGTCCAGACCTGGGTGAAAAAAATGACTATTGGTCAAGGGCTGGTACAGCATGGCTGTTGGAGTAGTTGTTTAGTTAATTTGATTGTGGAAATCATTATACTACGTACACATACATCAAATCATCACATTGCATTCCTTGAATATGTACAATATTTATTAACTAAATATTTCTGGAAACCACCTGGAACATTTTTTTAAAAAAAGGTTTCTTATGCTCCCAAAAATAAAAGGAGAGAAAAGGAAGGAAGGAAGGAAAGAAAGAAAGAAAAAAAGAAAGAAAAAAGGAAGAAAAAGAGAAAGAAAAGGGAAAAAAACCAGCTGAGTTCAAAAAGGCACCATCTGGCAAGTAACTGACATTTTCCTATCTATTTGCTGTGGGAAAGGCATGTGTAGATTGGCTAGATCAAAGATTGTTACTGTAAAAAATCTGGGAAGATGGTTGGTAGCATTTACTTTGAAGGGGCCGGTCATTGCCCAGTAGAATAATTTTAATTAATTAATGAATAATTTTGAAAAGGAGTTAATAACTATAATAAAACTAACTTTAAACTAAATAACCACTAACGTTGCTATAAATATAAAATTCTGATTTAGTGATTTAGTAATTTCTCATGTAGAAATATGTTAGACTGTATGAAACCATTAGTCAAGTGCTATATTCCTGCAGGCCTTTAAAATCCACCAAAATCAACACCTCCAAAGACTAATTTACCAAAGACACATGACAAGATTTGGCTGGGGGCGGAGCTCAGGGGTGGAGTGTGTGCTTAGCATATTCAAGGCCCTGGTCTCACTAATAATTCTTCATGGATAAACAAATTATTTCTTTTCTGTTTTTTTTGGGGGGGAGGAGGGAAGGACATAGCTTCTTTGTTTTATTATTTGTATTTATTATTTGTTTATACTTTATTATGCTGGGAAAGATTTATTTGCTGAAAATTAAATCACCACTCATAAAATGAGATCGGCAACAAAGATTCTGGTACAGGTCTACCTGAGTTGAGTCTGTTCTTCCAAGTGCCTCTTAATTCTCCTGGCAACATTTTCTCTTTTAGTAGTTCTCAAACTGTGATTCACAGCCCAGCAGCACTGGCCAGGCTCAGAAACTTGTTGGACACACAAGGTCTCAGGCTGCACCCCAGAACTACTGAGTTGGAATCTTTAGGCCTGGGACCCAGTAATCCGTCTTCACAAGTCTTCCTGGTAATTCTGATGCACCCTATCATCTGAGACCGCTATAGTAAAATCATTATGGAGCTACCACACTATGATATCACTCTCTTCTTCCTTGCCTCTGATGCATTTTTTCCATATTAAGTTCTTCTGTTCTCTCCTAACATTCCCAATAACAACAAAAATGAGTGCGGTAAACACTAAACCTCTATGTTTATATCAAACTATAGAATGATGATCTCTTCTATGAGCCAAACTACCTTTGTATTAGTTTTATTTATTTATTTATGTATTTATTTATATTTAGTTTTTTTTTTTTTTTTTTTTTTTTGAGGCAGAGTCTTGCTATGCAGTTAAAACTGGCCTTGAACTCACTTTGTAGCCCAGGCTGGTCTCGAATTTGCAACGATCCTCCTGCCTCAGTCTCCCCCATGCTGGGATTACAGGCATGAGCCACCACGCCCAGTTTAGTGTTAGTTTTAGAACCCAAATAGATTATTTATGACACGATGGGATTCTGTTCTGGAACTCTTGAAGTGCTTCAATGAATGCAGGTTTTTATCACATCCCTGAAAACCACACTTAAGGTACAACTAAGAGTGTGAAGGAAGAACTGGTTACCCATCATAGAGTCTTCTTTCTTTAAACATCCTGAACAAACTGAGCCTGATTCTTAGCTATTGCTCTCTTCACCGGATTCATGCCAAAAGGATGACTTGTATGTCGGCAAGTGGTGTCATCTGAAGAATCTTCCTCATGAGTTGTTGCAGGCCTTCCATTTACCTATCCTCTCTCAGGCAAAGTTTTTGATGGATCTTTTACCTTCATCTGTTATTTACCTGCCTGGCCAGGTTGCCACATATTGGATAAGCAAATTATTTTTGTATGATGTAACCTGTGAAGTGAGCACAAGGCAAACAAGCACGCTGTAATGTAATTTCTGAGAAAGTGATGAATTAGGACAGGGACAGGAAAAGAAACTAAAGGAGAAGAGAGATCATCATCAGTCTTTTCTTGTCTTTTTTCTTTCTTTCTTTCTTTTTTTTTTTTTTTTTTTTTGAGATGACATCTCACTCTGTTGCCCAGGCTAGCCTTGAATTCCTGGGCTCAAATGATCTTCCTGCCTCAGCTTCTCCATAGCTGAAAATACAGGCATGCACCACAACCCCAGCTTCTTTTCTACATCTTTAGTGGAACTTCCGGTCTTCCTCAAGCTACACCCTAGCCCCCTGATTTTATTTTATTTTTGAGACTGGGTCTTGCTATGTAGTACAGGCTGGTCTTGAACTCACTATGTAGCCCAGCTGGCCTCAAAACTTGTGGCTATTCTCCTGTCTCAGCCTCCTGAGAGCTGAGATTACAAGTATGCACCGCCATGCCCAACTCCTCTGATTTTATGATTTTATCAAAGGCAGGTTTTCCTTTATCTGCTACAAGTAACAAATCATACACACTCTCTAACCAAAGCACCTTGCTTTGTAGATCCTATTACCGCTAAACTAAAATTTATTCCTCTTTTACTTTGGGCACATGAATCAATAAATCCCCATGTGGTTTAATCATGTTTCTGTCTCAGACAACTGAAACCACTGTGTACTCAACCCTGCCTTGGTCTGACTTAGATGTTGTGTACTGAGAACCAAGCATAAGGCTTGGGGCCAGCAAGTGCTGAGTGAAGACTAACCTCTAAAAATAAAAATATTTTATCAAATATGTAGATGACAGAAAACTGGGAAGTTTGCATTGAGAGGCACAGTGGCTAAACACACCTCTTCTGGAGCCAGATTGTCCAGATTTAACTCCTGACTGTACCATTTATCGAGTATTTATCTGGTGTGTGACTTTGGGCATGTGATTAAACTCTCTGTCTCTGCTTCTTCAACCCTACGATGTGGATTGTAATAGAACCTACCTCACAAAGTGATGAGCACTACATGAGTTAATTTGTAAAAAGCTCTGAATGCCTGACACATGCCACTGTTTTTTGGTTTGGGTTGTTTTCAGGCTAATAATCTTTTGGATGATAGCATTAACACTGATAGAGGGCCAGATACACTGTCACGCAATGACATGCTGAAACCCCAGGTACTCAGTTACTAATGAAACATCTTGCTTTCCCAAGAACTGTTTTTTTTTTTTTTTTTTTTTTTGTTTAACCAGGCAACTACAGAGTCCTCCACTCTAGTTCAAATAACTGGATCTTAGAAGGCTTAACAGACATTCATGTAGGAAGACCCCATATTTGGGGTTGGAGTAGAGTTAAGATGCCCTAGATTACTTTCAATTAGTAGAATGTCAAGGTTATTAGACAACTATCAAAGGTTAGACTATATCACTAGAAGTCATGCATGTTTGTTAGGGAAGATTTCACACCTTTCCTCCTCGGCTCAGCGCTTATTGGTGAAGAGTAGATAAGTAGGACTTTGCCAGGTTGGAGGGGCTCTGTTGTAGTCAGGGGTTACAAGGAGAACAACTGCATACAGCACACAGAATTTATAATACTGTTTTATGATGGCCACCCAGAGTTAAACATGAGAAAGTACAGGAAATCTGTCCACAACACTGAAGACCCAGAATATTCAGCCAAGGGCCTGGATTCCACAGCAATGTCCTGCATGACAGAGCCCATGACAATGCCTCCCACAAATCCAACTGGAAATCTAAGAGCCCACAATACAGACTCATGCCAGTCTATTGTACGGATCTGCGCTGGGAAGGCCCAAAGGCCAGCAGTGGAAGCTAAAAAGTCTATGCCAGCAGGGTGAAGGAGCTGTACAGTAGGTTGAGGGTTCTACACTGGAGCTGAGAAGTCACGCTCAAAATAAGGACCAGGGCTCCCCCGAAAAGTACCACAGCCATCCTCAGTGGCAACGAGGTCCCGAGCTCCTCTGATGATGAGAATAGTCGAGTACAGGTCAGGAAGCCCAGTGTGACAAGCTTCTCCAGCACACATCTTCCCCTCCGGAGCCAGGATGCGATGTTCAATGTAAGGAGCAGAGCTCCCCCAGAGTGAACGGCAGCCACCATCAGCAACAAGGTCCTGAGCTCCTCTGATGATAACGGCCGAATCCATATTGGGGAAGCCAGCATAACAAGCTCCTCCAGGAGAACCAACAGCTCGAAACAGCAACACTTAGGAGAACCCACAATGCCTCGCTCTTATTTTCCAGGTCTCTATTTATGCTGGCAACTTTCCTCAGGTGGGCCATCTACACTCAGCACCATGCTGATGTAATTCAGCTGATGTTAAGTTGACCACCAGTTTTTAATCCATAACAGGCTCTAAAGGCAGATGAGAAGCAAGTGAGGGGTGTAGCAACCGGGTCACTTGGTGGACTGTGGAGGCCTTCAGAATGCTTATTCTGAGCATCTGAGACAGAGGAAATAGCTTGAGGAGGAGGGAAGGAGCTTCTCTGTCGGCTCCTGCAGGTCTGGGTGGAAGGCCTGGTGCAGATCCCTGCTCGGTCCAGATCCGGGTGATGGTGAGCGCTGTGGTCAAAGCTGAAGCTCCTGGCCCTAAGCAGCTAGTGGCATCACCATGGAAACCTAAAGGAGGGGTGGACAGATCATACAGCTGGGACTGTTTCATTTCATTTCACATTCTAAAAATACAGGACTTAAAATTTTTGGAGATTTTTGTTTACATATAAAGGAGGATAACCAAAGATTAGACCAGTGAGTTGCAGTTTTTAAAAAGTAGAAGCAGCTGCCTTCCGCCTTTTGGGTCCATCTTCAGGACTGTGCCCTGGGGTGGAGTGCAGTTTGCATTCACTCTAGCTGACACCTTTGGTCACAGCCACTGACGGGAAGGACCGAGGAAGGGCTGGTCTGGTCCCCATGCGATACAAAATGAGGCTGGAAATCCGTGTGCATGGAGCTTTCTTCTTGATCACTTGCTCTGGGCTCTGGAGTCATAGAAGATAGGGGTGATGGTGCAGATCCTATCTGAAAGAGCATTTTCTTTCTAAACAGAGCTGCCAGGCTGCTCACGGAACTACCAGGTAAACGAGCTCACACTGAGTAGACACAGAGGAGTTTCAGCAAAGCAGGGGAAGCAAAATTCCTCTTTTTATTTACTCCACGGTGAAAGTAGATTACTTTGTTTTTTTTCCCAGAGCTGGAAATTGAACCCAGAGTCTCACTAAGGCAAGTACTCCACCACGAGTCACTCCTCCAGTCCCTATATTAAAAAAAAAGTCATTATCAAATGCTGCTCCACCTCAATGCTGCCTAAAAACTACATATGAAAATAGTATATTAAATAATTTTTTAATAATAGTATATTAAAAAATCTGTTTCTTGCTGGGTGTGGCAGTACACACTGTAACCTGGCATTTGGGAGGCTGAAACAGGAGGATTGTGATGAGTTAGAAGCCAGCCTGGCATGCTCACTTAAGCAGCACATATACTAAAATTGAAGCCAGCCTGGGCTACATATTGAGTTCAAGACAGGCCTAAACTACATAATGAGACCCTGGCTCAAAACAAAAACAAAAACAAAAACAAAAAATAAGGTTATGCATTGCTGATTCAACTAGCAGTGAGATATCCACATGTCTGCAGAGAAAAAAGTATGTTGTAATACAGAAAATTTTAATGAAATGTAGCTTATTGAACCAAATAGAAGTAGCAAGGAGTCTGTCACCCTGAAAATCTTTTTGATTAGGGCTTTTTTTATCATGATAAAAGAAATCATTGTAGAAAAATTATGAAACCTTTTAGAGTCACAGAAATGAATATAAAAACAAAAATTGTACATATTAGGTGGCTGGTTTTACACTTATTAAATGTGTACTTTAAAAATGTTTTAAATGCTCTAAAGTGGGTATGGGTACAGACAGGGAGATCACAGGTTTGATTAGCCTGGACAACTTAGTGACCAGCAAGACCCTACCTCAAAATAAAAACAAATTTTTAACAAGGAAGCTGGGGATGTAGCTCAGTGTGAGGCTCGGGTCAATCCCCAGTGCTACAAACAAACAAACACCACATTTAAAATACTCTAATACCTCTTCTTAAGCTGTAAAAAAGGTTTGAGTCTTCCAATCTTTAAAAGCATGGTGATTCTTTGAAGCTTTGGATCCTTAGCACTGATTAATTTACTGGAAAGAAGCTTCAAACAGGCAATACATGGACTCAATCCATGATTTGGTCCAACATCTTGCTAGTAACAAGAGACTTGGATGAAGGATTCTGGATCAGACACTAGAGGGCAGAATTTAAAGACTATCATCGATTTAATTTAATTTAATTTATTTATTTATTTTTATTTAAGAGAAAATGGACACAGAAAAGAGAAACAAAAAGCAAAAGAGACAAACAAACAACAACAATAAATCCGATATGATAATATTATAGGTTTACAAAACGAGATGGTTGGAACTTGACAGTAGTTGTAATATTGCATATCATTGTCTTCAAAGGAGTTGTTCAGATTAACAGATATAAACATGCAAAATTGATCAAATCATTTGAGTATTAACTGTTCTTTTTTCAATAGTTAATGCATTTAGTAATATAGTCATTTTAACTATCTTATGTACACCTTTTTATAAATTTATATCCTTTTCCTTTTCCCTTCCTTCTTTCCTCCTTTCCCCTTGGAATACCTCTCTTGCTGTCTTTAAAATAACTGCCCATATCATCGATTTTAACTAAAATAGTTCTGCAAATGGACTTTTCCTTTTTGTATGATTGTATTTCTATAGTGATGGGACCTTCCTGTGTTACCCAGGATGTCCACAAACAGTCGGGCTCAAGGGATCCTCCTACCTCTGTCTCCCAAGTAGCTGTGACTACAGGTGCACCTATACAGGTACCAGGTGCACCACTGGCAATCCTGAGCCTTAGGATTCCAAAAGTGTGGCCCCCGAACCAGCACATCGGTGTTACCTGGGAAGCTCAGCCTGGTTTAACAAGCCTTCCAGGTGACTGATGCACTGTAATGCATGGGGACCAGTGCCTGAGGTGTTTCCTCCTGACGGGGGAAATGGCTCTAACTACTCCCTCTCAGGCTCCAATTGCAAGTCATCTACCTAGAGCTCGGGAACAGTGATGCAGGTGTATGCACCCACTAAAACCCTGCAAGTTCTACACTTTACAGCTATGCATTTTACTGGAGTTAATTAAATTTAGATTTTTAAAAAAACACACAGTGAAAGTACCTTTGTGAGGAAGTTGGCTGGGGGTCCTCGTCCATTTGAATGAAGGTGGTCTGACCCAGAGGCTTTGGCCACAGCAGCACTGTTCTGTGTGACCTGCGATCTGTACCCTGCCATAATGGGCCACTCCACTCTATGACAGCCAAGGTGACACAAAGAGATTTAGCGAAGCTGTTTAGCAATGAGTGAATCCCAAACAATAACCTGAACTTGTTCTGCATCATCTTGAGTATGCATGTGTATATATGCTGTGTGGGGCACAACCACAGGAAGCCCTAATGTGACACCACAACGGGCCATGGGGAGGGAAGCTGGAGAAAGGAAGGGTGGGAAAGTTAGAAGCAGCAGTTAAACTCACCTGGCGGGCAGGAAAAATAAGTCCTGGGCAAGAGAGCGGCTACGGCCAAAGGCCGTGACAGACACAGCGATGACAGAGAGGCGCCTAGCAGCCTTTCCTCTGCTGTGTCTGTGGAGAAGGGTGGTGAGAAGGAGGAAGGCTGCACAGACCCAAAGGCCTGCAGGGCCACAGCTCTCCTGGGCACCTGACTGCTGCCTCGCCCAGGAGGGGGAAGGTGCCTGAGAGTATTCCCAGTGTCAGAACCACAGGAATTCTCTACCTGAGCACCAAGGGGTCTCATGTGTTTTTTTTTTCCTCTCTTTCTCTCTCTCTCTCTTTTTTTTTTTTTCTCATGTGTTTTTGACAAATGGGAAAGCACTCAGCAAAGGCAGGGGTGGTGGTGTACATCTGTAATCTCAGCCCTGGGGAGGCCATGGCAAGAAGTTGCTGCAAGTTTGAGGCCAGCCTGGATACAGGGTGAGACTCTGTACAAAAAGAAAGGAAGAAAGAAGAAAGGAAGAAAGAAGAAAAAAGAAAGAAAGAACACCCATGAAGCTGCCAAGCTCCCTTCCTGACCCACTAGGAAATACCTTCTTGATTTCTCCCTTTTCCACTGTCTTTTAGAGAACTCGGCTAGGCTTTGCATTTGGGCCCATTTCGTTAATTGCCACACAGCTGGGAAATGTGAGCCATGGCCCACCAGTGCACAGTGAAAGAGAAGGTGAAGAAAAACTGCACCAGCAGATGGACCCAGAGTCCAAACTATACCACGCTCATGTGCACAGTCACCTGGCAGCTCCCCCAGCCAGCTCGTCAGTCCTTACAGTCACATCTATAACCTGGCCCACTTAGTTACGGGAAACGTGGCCTGTTTCCATTTAAATACTCCCTACAAGGTATTTTCCAGTCCCACCCTGCCCAGGTTATATGTAAAAAAAACCCTGAAATTGTTTCTGTCTGGATCAGTGAAGTCTGCCTCATCTCCCACATCCAGACCGGGAAGCAGTCGTAGGTATTTGGGGTTTGGCTCTTACTTTCAGTTCTGCTGAACTGAATAATTTAATTTGACTGTGATGGTCACTTATCACTCCCTTTTGCTGCTCAGTCTCCAAACTGTCTTTCTATGTTGGGTGAATCTTGGTGGGAAAAGGCCTTTCTTGACTACAGAACCCAATGGGGACAGATAACCTCTTTCTCACATAGGAAGCTTGGAACCTGGGCAAAGCCAATCAGATGCAGCTGCCTGTGACTTTAAAGCCTGAGCAATAATGGGAAGACGAAGGCATCACTAGAAATTATCCAAGTGATAGTGGTGCAGACTCTGCTCCTGGGAAAGAAAGTGTCCCTAGCTAAGAAAGCTAGGGGCAGCCTCCCAGTTACAGTCTCGCTGGATTACAGCTTTTGGAACTTCCTAGAATTTCGGCACTGTTAATATCTCTCCTTAGTTCCTTGTCCCAAGTTCTGGCTTTGCCTCTCAGGAAAGGCAAGAAGTTGATTTAGAAAAGTTATTCTGACCGCAAAATCACCTTTTCTAGGTTGGCTGTTTAAGAAATTGCATAATTCTTACAGTAAGAAAATAAATTTTAAAAATCTGTAAAGCATAAATTAAGCAGCCTAACATGCAAGCCAATTTAAGGTAAGGGAAATTCCTTTAATGATTCCACAATGTGGGTTTATAGAAAATAAAACAAATTTACAGTCTCCATTTAAGTCCTGTGACTTTTCCCCAACCCCACATCACTACTCCCAAATCCCTAACAACCTGAATTCATGTTGAATGAAGTGGAAAAAAAAAAAAAAAAAAAAAAAAAGGAAGGGAAACTTTAGGCCTAAATTTCTCAGCCTCAGCACTATTGGGCTGGTTAATTCAGGGGCGAAGGGAAGAGCTGTCCCGTGCGCTGTATGATGTTTAGCAGCAAGCTTGATTTTTGTCTACTAGATGGCAATAAAACCCTCAGTTGTGACAACTAAAAATGTCTCCAGATGTTGCTAAATATCTCCTAGAGGAGGAAATCACTACTGGCTGAGAGCAACTGCTTTAGGCTCAGCTATCTAAATGCTTCCAGTGGTACCAGGCACGGGGGCATGTGCTGGGAATCCCATGGAAGACTGAGGCAAGTAGATTGCTTAAACCCAGTAGTTCATTGTAATCTGGGCAACATAGTGAGAACCTATCTTGAAAAACAAACAGAATCACAAAAACTTCTAGTGAAGTCATTTATCTATACTGAGAGAATCTCTTCAAGGATACCTACCTGCTTTCACTATAAAGTTACACTTCTGTGGAATTTACATTTTATTTGGTATGCTGCAATATTTATTTGTAGCTTCTATACTGAAAAGAGAGTCTTTCAAGATAGTTCATACTCTTTTTCCTAACATCATGAACCAAAGCCACCGACTGAATTGTTTCTTTACAGCCAAAGCCATCACTGGAAACATCAACTGTTACACTGCGCCATGATGTAGCAAATGCCACTTTGTGGCTGTCCTGGTGCAGGATAGCCCCAGAATCTCATGTTGCTTGATTTTTCTTCCATACTGGGAATTGAATACAGGGCCTTCACACTGAGCCGCATTCCCAGCCCCTTTTTATTTTGATTGAGACAGGGTCTTCTTAAGTTGCCCAGGAATCCTCCTCTCTTCTGAGTATTTGGGATTACAGGTATCCGCCTCCACACCTAACACTCTCTCTTTTTAATTTATAAAGTGTCTATCCACTGCTTAGAGTGTGTCTGACTGTATCAGTCATGTTACTTTATAATCACTGTTCTGAATGTGGAACTGACTTCTTAACCAGATTCCTGATTAAAGTATATTCTGTTCTTTTCAGCTGCATGGACATCCACTCCCTTCCTAGTTTCTTGTCTTATTCTGGATGGATGTTTCTATATTCTCAAGGTTGATAATGGTAACTCTATATTACTACATAAGAATGATAACTATAATGATGGTCCTGCATCATTAAGAAAAATTAAGTGGGATTTCACCTTGGAACTGAACTATTAAAGATTTTTAGGCCCAGAAGTGACACAATCTGTTATCACTCTGGCAAGAGCATAATAGAGAGTCCAAGGCCAGTCTGAAGTTTGATAAGTGTGGTCATTAGTCATTATCATCTTACATATTTATATGTACTCAGAATTATGTGCTGGATAGTTAGTAATACAACCTTAGAGCATTAAAAAAAGGTGAGTCTAATCCTGAGTTTATTGCCACTTTGGTGGAAATCAATGACTGACTTTCTGAGCACAGTGAAGCTTCACTCTAAGGGCATTACACATAGGTACCCTCTGGGGTGCACCTTTGAATCACAGGGATGTGGAAGGGAAGCCTTCCTCTAATAGCTGCTTGTGGTAGAGGGAGGATGGCAGGGAATGTTCAAAAATCATGAGGAGAAAACTTTGTGTGTCTTCACCTATGGACTCTGCTAAAAGTTAGCAGAAGGTATCATTCATGTCCTGATTTACAAATAATAAAAAAGAAAGGTCAGCCTGGTTGGAATGATGTACTACCAATAGAAAGAACCATGTGGGGAAGTTATTGTATACTTCTCTTCGTGCTAGAACCAATATTTCAATTCCTAGAGAAGAGAAATTATAATCACTATGTAGAATAAAATAGAATCACGTATTACTGAACTGCATTGTGTCTAATTTTTAAAGTGGTGTATTCATTCACATTCTGATTAGATTTATTTAGTCTATTCGACAAGTATTCATTAAGCACATACTGCATGTCAGGTGTACAGAATACAGAGAAGTTATCAGACAGTCTATTTCTTCATAGAGTTCATAGTCTAATTGAAAGAAGTGCATTAAAATAGTGTGATGGGTGGATGGGTACACATTCAGAGTACTATGGCAACCCATACAGAAACTTCCAAAATGACTTCAGAAGGTCAAAGCCTGCTGTGAATGATTATGCAGGGTGAGTAGTGCACATTGAAGCCTTTGTGAAAAGCACTCCCAGAGCTGTGCAGTGAGAGCTCTGTACCAACACGCTTGCAGCATGGTCCATGAAGGAAGAAAATGTCCTTAAACAGAGAACACGGATGAAGAGGAGCAAAGAATATGTTGCTTGCATGCAATTACAACAACTCCCTACGGCTGGAGCACAGAATGCAAAGTGGAAGACAGCAAGAAATGATTGCAAAAGAGCAGGCGGAGGCTTCCTCATCTGGGTCTTGTCTCTCCTACAAGGCATGTGGGTTTATTTTGAAGGTACAGGTACAACACCGAATGGCATTAAGTATTATGATATTTGTGTTGAATAAAGATAGCTTAAGCTGCAGTGTGGAAAGGGGCCCGGGTTGTGGAGCCCTGGAAATGAGAGACTATTTAGGAAGTGATTCCTGCCATTCAACTGAGAGCAAACTGTGGCAGTGGAGTGGTGGCCCTGGAAATATGTTCCCTCTCACTTCTCTGGATAACCTCTCCTTTCACTTCTCATGAACAGATCCAAGAGTATTAAGCAGATAAATAAAAATAATTTTATAATTTATTAGACATAGAAATCCAGGCTGAGTCCCAGGATTTCAATTGTATTGCTAATTATAAATAGCTAAAACTTACAAAATATGTACCATTCGATCATACTGTCAATTATACAATAGCTGAAGTTACATAATATATGCCAGGAACTATTCTTGGTGTTTTATGTGTAATCTCCATTTTTAACTCACCACA